>JAVJIF010013061.1:0-106591 GCA_038442645.1 Agave tequilana | reverse complement strand
CACTTGAAAATCCACCTGAACTTGCAGGTTGTGATGTCAGTACCGTTGAGCTGATGGGAGGCTGAAAGATGCGGGCGGAATGGCTCCCCTGCAGGAGCAGTCAAAGTAAGTGGAGGGCTCGGAGTGCTTGAGTTAGGTGTAAGAAATGAACCACCAAAGGGATTAGGCTTCGATGCACTTGAAGAAGGCGTTGATCCAAGTCCAAAACCACCAAGGGATCCCAAGCTGAGGGCAGTTGTATCTGATGCCTCCTCTTCATTTTATCTTCTTGGGACAAACTAATATCCAACTTTTCATCTTTTTCAGTGCTTGTGCTAAGTACCGCCGCAGATGATGGTATCTCAGGCTGAGAGAGTGATGCAGCAACTGGGGTGCTGTTACTACTTGTTCGAAGCAAATTGTTTTCATTTTTAGCCCAGTTACAACTTCCCCAGATGCAGTTAACTGTGTAGGTTGAGATTTTGAGTTAACCTTATCCAAGTGAACTGAACCCACAGTCGCAGATGTCCCCGGCAGAGTTGGTTCGGTTACAGTTGAAGACCTTGATTCTGTGCTCAATGATGTGAAGATTGTTGAAGATGTTTTTTGTGAAGTAGAAACAGAGTGCTGGACGTGCCAGAAGTTAATGATGATACTGAAGCCAGCTGGTTTGACACTCCAGATTTAACATCAAAGGATGACATTAGAGAGGTTTGGCAGGTAAAGCGTTAGGTGTTAGGGTTGTATCTATCTGAATCACTGAATTCTGTGACTGAGTAGTTACCAGACTGGAAGTAGGAATAGACTGATTATCAGCCATGGAAACAGAGGTTGATACTGAATCTGTTTCATTGGTTACACCTGTAGGTTTAGAACTGAGTGATGATTTTCCAAAGGATAAGGGGGTCATGGAGGCTGGAGTTAAGGGTGGTGAGATTGACAGAGTCGCTGGAGTTTTAGAGGAAAAGAATGGAAGAGGTGAGGACGAAGAAGTTGGCACAGAGACTAAAGAATGAGATACTAGATTTGATGTAGATTCACTCGACTGGTTCCTGGTGGTCATACTATTGAATTCGGTAGTTTCCCCATTTAACCCTGCAGATGCAAAAGCATGTACCATAAAGGGAGAGGAAATGTTACTCTCTTTTGTCACGGCAAAAACACTTCTGGAAGTATCTGCCAAATGTTCTGTGCTTCCTGGCATTGAGTGTGTCAGAGCAGTCCCTCCACTTGTCAGGTCTAAGGTCTTGCTTGCTTGATCCTTTGTCACTACTGCCGTTCTGGTATCTATGGGTGAAATCGATCTCTGAAATATTGAAGATGTGTTTCTGGAACTTGTACAGCTTTGGTAGCCAAAGGTTTTGGCAGGTAACCAAACTGAGTTGCTTCAATGCTCAAATCAGGTGAACCGAAAGTTCCTTTGTACTACTTTGGGAGCTGCTTATTCTTGACAGTGGAGACATAGATGGAGGCACAGTACTAGTTCTCTCCATCCCTACCGCTGCATGAGACTTTGATCCCAAATATGAGGTGAACCGGATATGTCTTTTGCCCATTTGGACCCAAGATTTGAATGAGCTTCAAATGCTGGTCTGGAAGCCCTGTGCGAGATCCCTGAACAATGAAAATATGAAACTGTATTCACAAATATCACATCAAATAGATATATTCAAGTAATTAATTTAGAATATAACAGTTAATTAGATGCTTCTTGATTAGCCTCCAACAAATTACCTTCATTGAAGGTATCCTGAGGAAGAGGATCCATGGGATGCATTACTTTTCTGCTGGATAGCAAATGCCTCAATTTGAGAATCAAATTTTTCCTTAGCTTTCAGGAAAGGTTTATCTGCAGTGACTCTGGAATGTTGCACTTGCATACTCCTTTTAACTGTGGTCTTTGGAGGATCAAAAGCAGCCCAATTCTGTGGAAAGATTGTAAAATTGTCAAACCCCAGTCGTGCATTTTACCATTGAAATGTTAGACATCCACAATCCAGTAGAATCAAATTGAACAGAAAATGCACCATGGACTTGCAGGATGACCAGTACACTACATCACTTCTGCCTAACCTATTCTAAAATTTAAAGCAAGGGCAAGAGCAGCCTAAATCACAAATGTGGCGATGTATATGACACCCAATGACGAGGTGGGGCAAGTTAGCAGGAAGCGGGTACATACTTTCTTTATGTATTAACAAAATAGGAAATGGTGTCATCTAGTGATACACCAAAAAAAAAAAGGAAAAAAAAAGAAAAAGGAAAAAAAAGAGGAAAGGCCAACATGGTAGACAAGAGCTTTGGTTATACTGATCAGCATAATATAAAAAAAATCCAAGAAGATATAGGTTTCTCTTTGCAGTGGGCAAGAGATTTGGGGTTCAAGTCCCGTTTTCACCAGGCTACGGCTTATATTCCAAAAAAGAAAAAAAAAAAAAAAGAAAAGAGAAGAAAAGAAGATGTAGGTTTAAGGTATAACTGGAGAAGCTAAAGCATTATAGTTATGAACGCTCAAAAGAAGGAAGTTAAGTATACCTTTTACTACCTTGTCATCATGTTGACAGAAATGTGAAAATTTTGGAAACAAGAAAGAAGTGCAGTTATGAAAGCCTGAGTTAGTTTCAAATGGCCATCACCATCTACCTTGACCCTTTGAGTTTTCTTTACCTCTCTTCTCTCTTCTATATTTCTTCGGATGATTATGACGGAAGGAGGACACCTTGATGAATGTTAACTAGTTGAGAGTATATTTGGCAGAACTCAACTTTTGTCATCAACAGAATAACATGCATGATTCACAAAACTATCCAAAAAATTTTAAAGAACAAAATAAAAGATGCAAGGTTACATCCCCTCGTGTTATTACTTTAATCATTTACATTATTTAATCTACTTCTTTTTATGAATTTGATAAACAAACACTTGGAGTTTAGAGGATAAAACTACTAAGAAGTAATATTGAAACAGATACGAGCATGATCCAAGAAATAATAATAATAGGATATTTGATTCTGAAACCAGTAACATATGCAATAACAATGGATATAATAACAATTAACACATCAAAAAGTGCACTAGTCAATCAAAAGAGCCACATATTTTCGCTAATTGACTTGTTTAAAGTATGTTGAAGCTAATCCAATCTGATCTCCAACCTAACAACTAATGAGAAGTGGCAAGTCCTATTCTCGTAATTTCTTGCTATAGACACTTTGTCAGACATGTCCAAAATCATTATACTAAACACATTATAGGTCATAGATACAGCTAACAACTGAAATACCTTGTTTCCCAGGTAGTAACCAGTAAAAGATACCTGTGATGTACATACTACATAAAGTAACATTGAATTCCTTCAGATTTGAGTGTGAGCTTATACACGGATATGTTTGTAAAAAGACTATATTACAGTAAACTGCCTGAATTTTCTTTCAGATCATTTCAGTAAATTACCATGAACTTACAATTTCTTCAGATAACTACTATACAGCTGTTAACATCATTTGGATTAAAATTGTACCTCTTGATTATTTTAAATAATATTAATGATCGGAGAAAAAATTAGACCACTTTGC
Source organism: Agave tequilana (assembly GCA_038442645.1). Lineage (NCBI taxonomy): Eukaryota > Viridiplantae > Streptophyta > Magnoliopsida > Asparagales > Asparagaceae > Agave > Agave tequilana. Next base: position 103,037 of record JAVJIF010013061.1, on the reverse strand, counting down.
AAGAATACACCCTCCTCATTGTAGCAATGAATTAAGGGAACTTTTTTAAAAACAAATTTTCACTTTTTCTTTCCTCTTGCAAAACCCTAATGTAATTATCCAAACCTAAACCAAAACATAACTCCGTCTTCTTGTTCTCCATCATCACTTTCCCGCCAAATAACCACCAATACCAACAGCCTTGAGTTGTTCCATATGTATGATTTCAAGTTTGACGAAAAAAAGAATGTGTTTCTTATGATGATTTTTAATCCTCTTCAACCTCTTCCAAAGAATCAAAAGATCAAATCCTTTTTGATTTGATCTCTGTAAATAGATCAAATCTTTTAGCAAACCATGTTCGAATCTAGACTCAAATGTTTTATAATGATTTCTAAAAGAAAATCAACAAAAGTCAGATCTTTTGCTTTCCTCTGAACCAAATTCTCTGAGCATGATGCCATGTTTTGCTCCAAATCTATAATTTCAGTTTCAGGGGAAAAAAAAATCCTTTTTCTTATGTTTGGCTTCTGCTAGTAATTGAGTTGTCTGGAGAGGAGAGGGAAGAAAACAGAAATAGAGAAAGTGGAGAGTGCATTTAGGCTGTCCAGCTAGCGTTTTGTGAAAAGAAAGATTAAATAAATAAATAAAATTATTTTCTTATTTATTTATTTTCTGCTAACATAACCACATCTGATAAAGAAATCTTCATAGCTGAAGGTGTTGTGAAATTTTTTTGAAATTTTCATTAAAACTTTTGTAATATCTATTATAGAAACACTTTTTTATCGCAGTTAAAAAATTGCATACCAAAATTTTTATCAGTGTTATAAAGCGGTTTGGTTGAGCAGTGCATAGAGCATAATCGATTTATGTGCCAATTATGCGAGGGTTACGCAGAATTACATGAAAACTAATTTTTAATATAGAAGTATATCTACACACACTATATATATATATATATATATATATATATATATATATATATATATATATATATATATAATATAAACAGAGAGAGAAAATACTATTGTTTTGCAAATAATATATATATTTTATTATCATAACACAAGAGGCAAAATCCATTTCAGCTCAAATACTCAATAAACAATATTTTTTAGCTTAAATACTACCAACTACTGTTTTGCAAGCTTTTTTCAGATTTGGAATTTCAGTTTAAAGCCTCAATATACAGAATTTTTCAGCGAATGACTATTACCAAATGCAGACAAGCAAAATAGGCAACTTTCTTGGAAAGAACTACATTAAACTTCTGTTTAAGCAAAATTGTAAATTCGTATCAAATTCCTACCAACAGCTCCAATCTTTGCTTCATTATCAGCTGCTGCCCGGAGCAGCTCTAGCAGCTGCAACTGAATTTGAATTAAAAAAAAAAAAATAGTATGCCCCCCCCCCCCCATGAGGACATCACTAGTTGCTAATGGTCTATAGCTTTAGTTTATTTTTTAGTCTAGTTGTTACTTTTATCGTGTTTTTAGTATCATATCGGTTCTGAAAACTGTATTCTTGAAGAGCCTATAAATAAGCCTCAGTACTTTTTTATTGTTAGACAATGAATGAATTAAAATTTTCAGTTAAAATTTCAGAGCTCTTGAGTTCTTGAGATTGGGGTGTGAATCTCGTAGTGTAAGAGGTGTGAAGCCCATGGTGCAAGGGGCGAAGCCCAGATTTATCCTCTTTTTCTATTTCTTAAATCCTAATTTATCTTATTTATTTTCTTGTCAAAACCTAGTTTCTTACCTTTTTGTTTGAACGTGATTGCAATCCGTCCGTTTTACATCAGTTTGGTATCAGAGCTTTGATCCCAATCCCTTCAATTTTCTCCCTCTCCACAAACTCTAAATCTTGATAAGATCTAGATCTGTTCAAAAAAAAAAACTCTAGCAAAATTTCACAAAATTCAATTCAAAAATCAACCAAAATTCCAAAAATCCACTGTTCCTCCCAGTCATTTTCTTCCTCTCACATCTAAGAAAAAGAAAAAAAAATTGCCGCCCTGTTCATCTTCTTCCCCCTCTCTCCCCCTCCCACCAAGACCAAAACCATAATATACTCGTCATCTTCACCATTATCTTCACCATCCCCATCATCTTCACTATCATCTTCATCATCTCCATCATCATCTTCGTCATCTCCACATCTCCTTTGCCTTCGTCGAATCCTAGATCAACTCCCGTCGCGCCTCCTTCCAACTCGTGCCGCTACACAAATCTCGAGAACTCACTGAAGACCCAACACCGGCAAGATCTCCTCCACCGCCGCATCATCGCCGACAACTCCTTTCTTCTCTTCGCCGATGTCGCCGCCTCCTAACTCTTCCCGCCGCCTTGCACAAGTCTTCTCCTCCACAATCTCAAGTTCTCTCGTCAGCGTCACAATCCTCTGCCATCGACTTCACCGAGATTGTCCTCCGCCTTCGCCACCGATCCAAGACAACGTAAATCTCGGGTCGTCGAGATTTCATCCTCGTCGCTGTCGGCAAACCGCCGCCGACATCGTACTCAATCAACTGCCGCCTAGCCGTCGTCTTCGACTTCGCCGATCCTCGCCGCCGACCTCCACCGCTGCCTTCGGCCACCAGACCCACTCTGAATTGATCGAGATCAGAACCCATCATCGGGTGCGGTTCAGTTGACTTGGGGTTTTAAATACAAATCGGGTCCGACCCGATAGAGTCTGACCCATCCCGACTGAAAAGACCCTAAATTGAGTTGAGTTCCTGCTCGGGCCTTACCCGTTAGTGATCCGTTCAACCTGACTCGTCACAACCCGAATCTGACTTGCCACTGCTGACGTCACTTGCTGACGTCACCGAGTGGACTCACGTGAGTTGACTCAATGCTGAGTTCAGATCAGTGCAGTTCAGTTGTAGTGCAACTCTTTCAAAGGCCATTCTGAGCTCGTTCAAGCCCGAATCGAGCCGTCTTTGAGGCTGTGGATTGGTGGAGATCAGAACTATGCGTCTAGTGCCTTCATATTCAGGTTCGAGTTTCGGTCATCCACCGGATTCAGCTCAACAAATCAGCACAACAGCAGCCCAGGGCTTGTTCAGGTTCGATTCACGCCTGATTTGTGCCGTTCTCGAGGCAGCCATCTTCCACGTCCTATTACCGATATCCAAGACTTTTGTGGGTGATTTCCAACTCAGGTTGTGGGTATTTTTCCGAGGATTCTTAGAGAAATTTTGTGATTGGGCGTGAACGACTCACCCTCAGGTGATATCCTACCTTAAGCTGAATTGTTAACTATTAAACTACTTGCAACTACTATTTGGATTGCGATAATCTGTTGGTTGAATTGTCATTTACTTCTATCGAGTGGTTGTATCAGTGTTTGTCACTTTCATCTTAGGAGTGTACCTTTTTTTGCATGTAGAACTGAACTTTTAGGATATTTTTATTTCTTCACTTAGTGCATGCATCTAGTTTACTTGAGTCTAAAATTCTTTACTGCATATGCTTATTTGTTTGATTTTGCATTTGTAGTCATCATAACTAGTAAATATTATAAGAATCACCTCTAAACCAGTCACACAACCTCCGTCAGGTCATGTGTCTATTCAGAATTACACAGTCATATTTGAGCACTTAACCAGTCGTAGTGATGTGAGAGAGCACCATTTTGAGACTATAACTAAATTTATATGAGGTTTAAGGCCCACAATAAGGCATGCTATGATCACTGACTCCTATGATTGAGACACCGTTAAAAAGGCCTTTAATGTTGCCTTAAAGATAGACTTGACTTTCAAAATGTTAGTCAATGCCAAGGCTCGGTGTTCTAAGTATGAGAGATATGAACATTATGATTATCGGTTCCCCTCGAAGAGTTAACATGTTAGAACTATGCCTAGTAATGATGTTGATGACTTGAAAGTTGTTGAAGATTTTCACGTTCCTTCCAGGCTGCTAGTATAATTGAAGACATATCAATTGGTTCTGGTACGACGATTATTAATGAGGCCCACATGTCTTTTGATAGTACCAGTAATGACGTGAATGAAATAATTGATTCTAATATACCCAAAGTGTCTAGTAGGTCATTCGAGTTTCCTTGTGCTGATTATAGATTTATGAACATTCCTGCTAGATTATCTATTAGTGAGTCATCTGAGTTCCTTGCCATGACTCAGCAGAGGATTTCTGGTGTCGCTTCTTTTACTGGTTGCTTAAAGTTTGTACCTAAGTCCAGTATACCTCCATTTGCGGGGATAGACGTCTGCCCTCCTAAGCAACCCAGATATATCATTTTTTCATCTTTAGAAATTATGCCTAGAGTGCTACTGCATTGCATTTGCCTATTGCACATATTGATAATATCACTAGGCTGACAACAATTTGTAATGACACCTACAAATTTGTTGCATATCCATAAATATTTGGCAAGAATTTACAGTTGATAATAAGTTGACGATTACGAGTCACCCTGAGGTCCTGAGGAAATTGCACGCCTGGCATACATATTTCGATAGAATTCTGAAGAGGAGTACTTCCATTGCTTACGAGTTGGACATTTCATGGGATTTCGGTATCAGTTTTGTCTTCAGCAAGGATGATGTGCTTCTATCTACTATCGGTTACTTGATCAAACTAACATCTTTTAAAGTTGATCCGTCACAGAGGCTAACTCTACCCCCACCCCCATCGCCGCCTCTACCATCACCATGGTGTCGATGTAATGTACCAGTGTTGCTGCCACGACCACCACCTTGGCCCAATTGAGAGGCTTCGTCAGGAGAACCCTCATTCGACAGAGTCGAGTTTCTCCCACCCCGGGGGACATGATATAACCAGTTGCAAGTAGTTATATTGCCTTACTTTATTTTTGAGTATAGTTGTTGCTTTTTTGTGTATTTAGTACAACATCAGTTATATCCGAGAACTGAACTCCTGTAGAGCCTATAAATAGGCCGTAATACTTTTTTATTGTCAGACAATGAATAAATTAAAATTTTCAGTTAAAAATTCAGAGCTCTTGAGTTCTTGAGATTGGGGTGTGAAGCCCATGATGCAAAGGGTGCGAAGCCCAAATTTATCCTCTTTCCTATTTCTTAAACCCTAATTTCTCTTTTTTTTTTCTTCTTGTCAAAGCCCTAGTTTCCTACCACTTTGATTTGAAGGTGATTGTGATCCGTCCGTATTACATCACCCCCCTTGACTTTAAAACTTCTGTTTGAGCAAAATTGCACACTCGTACCAAATTCCTACCAACAGCTCCAATCTCTGCTTCAATATCAGCTACTGCCCGAAGCAGCTCCGGCAGTTGCCACTGAATTTGAATAAAAAAATGTATCCCCCCCATGCGTGGAGGGGTGGGCGTGGGGGTGGGGGTGGAGTTAGATGACTTTTTATATATGTATGAGCAATAACTAATTTACCATTTTTAGTATTTTTAAATAATAGTTTATCTTAAAACTACCGAAAAATATTAATATTAAGCTAAAGGCAGTTCGTCAAAAGTGGCTTGCCAGGCAAACACATGACCACTCTTTAAATGGAGGCGGGTCAAAGATGCAGTTGTCTAAAAAGTTGAGCTATAAATGATAAAGCAAGTTCATGGCAGTTTGCTAAAAGAACTGCCTAAAAGTTAGTGGCAGTTAATTTAAGCCAACAGATATGAGTTCAGATATACTAAACAAGGTTGATGTTCTTATACTTATGGTTCGTAATATATAGAAGATTAACCTCGCCAGTGTCACCCATATTTGGTATTCAACTCCTAAAACATAATTAAAATGAAATGATGGATGAAAATAGAAAGGAACAACCCCCATAAAGTGATTTGAATAGACAGGAAATTAATATAAACATCAAAATATGATGCATGCTATGAAGAATTAAATGCAGTAGTTAAGCAAAAAATATTACCCTATCTAGTGAGTCTCTTCTCCTCCTCGCAGTTTCTGGTTCAAAACCCTTTGCTACAGTTGATGTGTTTTTCCCGGGATGCTGTTTAATAGCATTAGTTGTGGATGTAGGCGTTCTCCTAATGGAATCTGGACTGTGGCTGGCCTCTTACAAATTGGTGACTGGAATGAAGTGATTTCATCTGAAAAGCCAATTGATTCAAGAAGCTCTTTCGTTATGCCTTGATGCTTTACAGAGGCAGAGTTCAAGTTTAGCTCAGACATCTGTTTTGAGAGGCATTCAGAAAGATGCTCAGCTGCTGCTAATTGTGAGTTGAGTGTGTTGTAGACACTCTGCAAAGATTGCCTTTGTCTGCAATTAAACATCACAAAGATCAGATCCACCATTAAGATAGTCCTCGAGCTCCCACGACAATTGATGTTTGGAAAAAAAAGATTGCTAATCGGTAGAATAAACAACTCAAATTGGTCCGTAGAACGATCCCAACATTTTTCTGTAATATATAAGTGCACATATCAAATCAAATAAATGAGTAAACCTCACAAAACTGAGCTGCCTTGCCTCCTTGTCGTAAATCAAATCAAATAAATTGGCCCCCCTATGGAAATTGTTCCATATTCCTCTATGTTGTTTTCTTCTATTGCCAAACACCCAACCCCCATCCCCACACAAAAAAAAAAAAAAAAAACCCTTGCCTTTTTTTATTCTCTTCTTCCCTTCCTTTTGCCCCAAGGTCGGCCATGTTACCTTTTTGTTTCTTACATTTGATATTTCATCAAGATATAAATGAAATTCTTGGCTACATGACTCCTCCATCCCTTCCCTTGATAAACACCACCACTACAAACCACTTAAGCTAGCTTTGCTAACTATAAGTCCACTAACAGCCCTCATTCCTCAACTTCAAGTTGGCAGGATTCAGATCATGTCTTCAGGATTGAATAGGGAAAAAGTAGAACTGGAGGTCATAGGAAAATATTGTCTAAATTTCTCAATGTTAATTTATTATCAAATTTATCCCAAAAAAAGATAGAAAAGAGGATTCATTAATGAAACAAGGGTGATAACTGGCAAGTGGCCATAGTTTAGGTCATACCATTTTTTTAATTTTTATTTTTTTAGTCTAAAGGGATCCCTACGGATGTTCATAAAGTGTTCTGCACGGTAAACAAACGAGTTAAGTACATGACGGGTTTATATTAGAAAGGGTTATAAAAATCAAAACTCAGAATTTTGAAGTCATATGTTTCTTCAAGATATACAAAGCTAGGGATCATGCTGTCACTGCCCAGATACACACATTTGTTTGTGCCGGTGAATTAGTCCCACCTGTCCCAACATTCCCGTAGATTTTTCAGAAATTCTTTCAATCAGTCTAGCATTGCAAAGTTTCAAGAAATTTCTCCTGCTTGGTTTACAATGAAATGCCTTTTTATGATCAAGGTTATAAAAATACTGCCCTTATTTACTAGAGGTTTGGAAAACGAGGTGTGCTGTCAAATTATCAGAATAAACTGTGTCCTATAATGCTGTCATCTTTTAACGTTAATGCGCCTCAAGGGACTAACAGCTCTACTCAGAAAAGAAAGGTAAAGTTTCTCAATAGGATTAGTTAATTCTGAATGAGCTCAGAGACCTCACTTGTTGGTGCAAACTCCCAGTCCTTTTTTTTGAAACCTACTTGGATGGAGCCGTGAACTCCGTAGGTTTATCAGGATGGGATCTAGGTTACTGCTGCACCCAAAGATTTAGGATTGCAATAGACAAAAGATTGATGTTTTTAAGTGGAGAAAACGATGTGAAGGGATTAGGGGCAGCTTTGTTGCAGTCCAGAACCAGAAAAGAATGAAGGAGAAATAAGAGATGGAGGAAAGGGATAAGCCAGAAAACGAAATAACTAATCCATAAGACTTCTAAACTGATTACAACTCTTAAAATTAGCTTTCTTACGTGTCATAAGATAGAAAAAGAACCATATAAATCTAATCCCAACTGATCAAACAAGCAAATGAATTGAACAGCTATGACTGTTCACGTGGTTTTTGTAGCTGCAGTAACAACCACCTTACCTGTTGACTGACAAAATAAAAGAAATCAAATAAAAAAAACTCAAAACAACTGTAGCAACCCAATTGATTGTTTCCACTTAGTGACAATTGTTGTGAGAGTGGAGGGTAGAGGGAATGTGATTGAGGAAAAAAATAGAGAAAGAAAGGGATTACTGGTGAGGCAAATGAGTACATATATCAAATCACACGCTTCCTTCTACGTAGATATGATGCAGATTTTACTTCTGCTCATATGCTGCAACTTTCAGGTATTTGTTTAGGCCAAAAGGGATATGCTGCAAATCACTCTTAAAGACAAGTTCATGCCACACTATGATGGATGAATACCTGGAAGTTACTGCTGATTTAAAGTTACCTTGCTGATATCCCGTAAATACTCAACGCTGATCTGTTGTGCTTGTACATGTCAGACTGAAACATACTTACTAGACATCTCTTGCTGCTACTATCATATGAATGCCTTTGGATCCAGCTGATGAGATGTGTATTGCTTGCTACAATTCTGTAGCTTTGATGGATATCAATGACAGGCACATAAGCTGGAATAAAGCTGATGTGAAATTGAGGTCGATAAAGTTGGGACATTGCTGAAGTTGAGGGGCTGATATCTGCTATTATGCTGAAAGTGTCGAACCTTATTTGCTATTGCTGACTTTTATGTGAATGCTAATATATAGCTGCCATCGCAAGCTAATATAAATGCTGTAAGGGTGAGAAACTGCTGAATTCTTTATGCCCCCAATTCACATTTTCTGCTATAGTAGTCCAAAATGGTGTGTTTTCCATTTGTTATTCCTAGAGTACTGATATTGAAAGAGAGAGGAACAATATAGTGCACGACCTTGCAATTTTTAGTCAGATACTCTCTACAAGGGCAGTGTACATGAATGGCTAGATTGGACTAAAAGGGATGGATTATCTGATTTTAAGTTGTTATGAGACTAGCTCAAATTTCCTCCTTATCTGGTTTATGCTACCAATGCGTGGCGACAAGATCCTCTCCCCATCCCTTAAACATGTATGTGAGGGACAACTTTACTAGTCTAAATGTGTACTTACTTCCTTTTCTTGTTAATGAATGAAATATAATATATATTTATTGAAATCTGAAATATAATATTAATATATATATCTATATACACATATATAATTATATATAATAGGGTAAAGTGTTCTAGTGTGTCTCCTTAGATGGTTATCAAAGGAGACGGTGAAAAAAATTCCAAATGTCATGATTTTTTATACACAATCATCTGAGGACATGTAGATCAAGATGGAAGGATTGGATCATCCTCAAAAGCGGTCCACGATGAAATTTTAAATTGTCCCCGTAGAGTATCTAAAGAGACACACTAGAAACACTTTAACCCCCCCCCCCCCCCGCCACACACATATCCCTCTAAAAAGAGTGAGCTTAACTATTCGGTCAGTCGACCATCATGACCCTTGATTTCCTTGAACAAATCCTCACCCGTTGATCTTATTAATATAAAACCCAACCCGCTTGATTATGCGCCCCGGCCCATTGGTTTGTTTAAGAGTAAACGAGTCAAACTCGAGCAAGCTGGCTCTATTTGAGTTTGGCTCCAACTTCATTTCGAGCTAGCTCGAGTTCGGCTCGTTTATATTTCGTTTAATAGAGTGCTCGAGTTCGGCTCAATTTGAATTTTGAATGTTCGGGAAGGGCTTGTAAAAGATCGAAAATATAAAAGAATCAAAGTCAGACTAGTTCTTTTACTATTGTGAATTTGATTCAACTTGCCATTGATTAGTAAGAACATTATCTTCATTCTTATTTAAAAAAAAGAGAGCATAAATATAAAGAACTGAGAGAACAATTCTTTAAAATAAATTGAGAATAATTAAATATTTTCATGTTTCATAATTCTATTCATTATCGATACATGTTCATAATCATGTTTGTTATTGATACATACATGTACACATGTTCATAATATGTTGGTGATTGATACATGTAGACCTCGATAAATATAATACTTCTAAATTCTCATAGCCCTTTTCATAATATGAATATTCGATACACGTGAGTATATATATAGATATATCGAGCTTATTCAAATCGAACTCGAGCGAGCAGGCCTAGTTCAAGTTCTGCTCATTTATAATATTCGAGATTAATTTGAACTCGAGTTCAGCTTGTTTATTAGTCGAGCGAGCTAGAAATGAGCTAAATATCGGTCTGAGATTGAACTATTCAGAACAACTTATCTATTTGACACCCCTAGGTTTGTTCACAGCGTTCCAAGCATCCCGTCGTCTCCCTCATGCATGTCTTCTATCCACATTGTGATGGAGTGGACGAATGAGGTGGTCGATGGGAAGGACGAGGAACAACGAGGGTGAGACGCTCAACCTGCTTCAAATTGGGCCAGGGCGCTGCAAGGTCGACGTGAGCAAGTGGAAGTTCAGGGATGTTGCGGAGAAGATTGAGGAGTTGAAAGGAGAGGGAAGGGGACGCTGACAACTACTCTTTGTTCATGAGCGATAAGTAGCCGAAGATGAAATGATGCGGACATCAGGTCACGACATTGGCGCGTATATCATCGTTGGAGAAGACGAGTGCTTCGATTTTTGTTCGAGTAGTTCAAGTAGTCTTTATATATTTTCTTTTATTGTATTTTTGATTTTTTTTAGTTTTAGTTTCTTTTTTAGTACCAATCGGGTGTATTTGTAAATTTGATTTTGTAAATCCTATAAATAGGCCCATGTACTATTTAATGGGATGATGAATGATTATTATGAAATTTTCCTCAAATTTGCGAGATTACCTACTCCCAAATTCTCTCTTTGAGTGTGAAGTCTTAGAGAAACCTTAGTTTAGGAGTCTAAACCCTACCTAGCCTATTCCCTTCCTCTTCTCTCTCTACCCTCTCCAAACCCTAATTTTGTTTCTTCAATCCCTCTTCAAAACCCTAGAAACGAAAACTCAGAAAATTTTTTTAAAAAAAATCCAAAAATCCCCAAAAAATAGAAAACACTACTGTTATCTTATCCTTCTCTCCCTCCCTCAAACCCTAGCCCTCCTCTCTTTAAAACCCGATATAAACCCTAAACCTAGCCTTCGATCTCCCCACGTGCCCCCATCTCTCCTCCCCACACCTGCTCCGCCACCTCTCCTTTTTCCTCTTCTCTCGCTCCTCCTTTCCTTTTCCTTGTCAGCACAAACTCGGGCGAACCCACCGACTTCCCTGAGAACTTTCGGCCTCCTCCCTCTCCAACAACCTCATCTGCCTTCCTCCCTCTCTCTTGTTTGCTACGCTGCCTTGCCGTCGCAGACCAGCCAGCGACCACCTCCTCCCCTTCCTCTTGTCCGCAACCCAGCCTCCTCTACTCCTGCAGCCGCTCCCCTTCGCCATTGGTGTTTCTCCTCGCCCCCGCACGGCTATCGACTGATGTCGACCTCACCCTCCTCTTCGTCGTCGATTACCGCCCTCACTCCGTCCAGTCACCGGCACTGCCACATCGAAATTGTTGTCGCAAGATCAAGAAGAGAGATTATGCTCGTGCTCGGGTTGGATCCGACTCTCGAGTTTTTGACCCGACCCGCTTCACAACCCGAACTGATCTAGTTGCAGACCCGATCGCTAGCCAACTGCATATCCAATCCGACAACATTGCAACCCGGATTCGCCAGCTTCAAGTTAAAGATGTCAACAGAGCAAACCCTTAGTTGCAGAACAAACCTATTAAAAATTTGAGTTTTGTTTTCTAGCCATATCTCAACCATTCGAAGTCTGATTCGCGCGATTCTCGAAGCGCTGGAACCATGACAGCCAGAGCTACGCATCCAGCAGACACCATAAAGACACTAAGGTCAAGCGTGATCCTCAGTAGGTACATTTTTGATATTCCGATCTGTTATTTCGAGCCTGTTAATTAATCTGAGTTTTTATCAATTTAATTGTTATTCGCAAAAGTGAGATTGCGTGTATCTGCTACCTATGACACACTAGTTTGATATCGATGATAAAACTTGCCTATATAACATAATTATTATCTATAATTTATCCTGATTTGAAACTGAATTGCCTGCACCTGTTCTTTTGTTCAAACAATTTACAGTGTTACTAGTTTTTAGTCTTTTCCTACCCACGATCATAACTTGTTGGTGAAGCATGAATTTAGTAACAATATCACTTATTTTCAACACTCGTACGCGTTTCACATCACTTCTCTTTCTCAACGAATAATCCCTGCGAGAGATCTCTCTCGCTCTCTCTATCTCCCTCCCCTATCCTTTGCCATTTCTCTCTCTCAATTTTTCTCTAAAAGTATTCAATTGAGGATTCTGGTTGTGCAAGAATGCCGATTAGGATTCTAAGCACAGAGACAAATAGGATTTTAAGATACACATGTAGGAAAGACGCAGAGGACGCTCCTGATTAGATTGAGTCAGGTCTTGATATTTACTTCTTTTAGGGCTTCAGTTTTGTTAGGCTTTTCCGCGATTAAGAAAGTCGAGATTTTTTTCCTACGATTGCTGTTTCATTCAAAGTAATTTTGATAGCGAAAATTTTGTATCCTTTTTAGGGTTATATGTTGTTTTGGGTGGATCATGGCTTAGGGCAAACTCATACGAGTTATTGGGTTCGATAATTATGACCGTGAGGCCAACGATGCCTTCTTCCTTCATGCATGAATGTAGCTAGTGTTTGTTTTTTAACCCAATTTTCATTACTGGTTTTGATTATCTTTAGGTAGAGATGAAGAGAATAAAGAACATGCTTAATTCCCCTATTTTATAGTCTTTTTTTATCATTTACAAATATAAAAAAATTATGATTCATCTTTTTTATTTAATTTATGAAATTTCTTGTTATTACTGAGATGCTATTTAATCAAGTATCTCTACTGGTTGTTTGTTCGTAAGTATGAAGAGTAAATATCATTAGAACTTTTGTGCATATTTAGTTTATTTTTTCCTTGCATGCTTCATATTGTTTACCAAGATGTATATTACCTTTTTCTGTCAAAGTACACGTGGAACAGAAAAAAGAAAAGGACTAAATATATGAATTTCGTCTTGTGTAATAAAAACACGCTTAGGGTACGCATTTTAAGAGAAAGTGTGATCATGGATTGAAGTTCACTTTAACTGACAAAACCTTATGGCATTTGTTAAGGCTCCACCATGTCCCAGTCATAAATTGCTCTCTCTACCCCTTTGTAATGCTTTACAAATTATAAAGTAATTATTATAATTTACTGAATGTAAAACTCAACCAATTGAACTTTAGGAAACAAAATGATTTAAAGAAATTTATGTGAGATATTTATTGTGCAAATCATGAAATGTGAAAAGTTAATCAAAATAACAAATTTTTGTTTCCCTATTTCATCACTTTAACATGCTTTTGTATTGAAATAGGAAAGGTTTTTGTACAAGGAAGACGAGTTAGGTGTGATCGTAACACTGGTTGGATGAATTAATTGTGTTGTGATTAGTTTCCTAATGCAACATAACCTTTTGTACTACCATCTTGAGAATTGAAAACGTTGACATGAATTACAGTCATTCTATGATCTTGTTTATGATCTCATTTCTTGTTTCTACAGTACTTGATCAGTATTTTTTGGTTACTTTTTAACGGCATTATTTCTTAGTGTCAAGACCCATGAAAAATGCCTAGGCCTAGCCGGCCAAGAATGTTTTATGGGCCTAGACCTTAAGCCCATGTACTAGTCCGCTGGATTCTGGGCCGATCCATGCGCCGTACGGACAAGAATGTTCTTTTGTGATATACATGTGTGTGTGTGTGTATACATACACACACATATATATACACACACACACATATATAGGGAAAAGTGTTCCTAGTAGGTCTCCTTAGATTGTAATCTAAGGAGACGGCTTAAAACTCCAACATTCGATTTTTTTTTCACGATCCGATCGCACATTATCATATTCATATTCTAAGATGTACACATATAAAAAATCGTGTGATTTGAAGTTTATTTACTCTAAATTTTTTGGGTTCAAACATTAACGGTTTTTAATCAGTAGAATAAAATAGAACGATTAGATCAAATGAGTAAACGAACTACAAATCACTTGATTTTTTATATGTGTACATCTTAAAATATGAAGATAATAATGTACGGTCGGATCGTGAAAAAAATATTTGCATGTTGGAGTTTTAAGCCGTCTCCTTAGATTGTAATCTAAGGAGACATATTAGGAACACTTTACCCATATATATATATATATATATATATATATATATATATATATAAAGAGTTGAGCTAAGCTACTTTCGAAAGTATCAAGAATGCAGATAGTCCTATTTTGACTTGGTTGATACACCACTCAAATTCAAGATCTACACCGTTTGGATATGATCTACTACCCACAAAATAGCTAGAAACAAATTTTCAAAATATTTCAATATAGTTTACCCATTAATCAAAGTAGTTTCAAATTTGTATAGCTTTAAGTCTTTTAAAAGCTTTGACTTTTTATCACTTTATGCATAGGTAAACCATAACAAAAAATTTTGAAATTTTGTTTCTAGCTAGTTTATGAGTGGTCGATCACATCCACATTGTGGATCTTGAATTTGGGTGGTGTATCAGCCAATTCAGAGTCAGAGTATCCACATTCTTCATACTTCTGAAAGTAAACTAGCTCAACTCTACACACACCACACAAATATGTGTGTGTAAGAGAGAGGGACTAGGCTCCTCCTGGGAGGATTTGGAACCAAATCCAACCTATTGAAACTAGATGATAGGATATCTAATTTGAAGATCAACTCCGTTGAAGTTGATTTAATATCATTTGAAGTGCTTATAAATCAAATTTTAGAATGTTTGAAGTTTTCCTACCTGTCCATCAAGTAACAACAACTGAAAGGGGGACTGGCTTAGTTTTATGGTCTAGAATATCTCAAACCATACTAAAATTGGTGTCCAAGAGTGCTAAAGTACTTAGATAACAACTCAAAGATTGGATTTTGAGTTTTGTATTCCCTAAATCATAGATCAACAATACTCTTTGCTTTTAGCCACCCATTTTCAGACCACTCGATGAACATTTAAGAAATCACAAAAGCATTTGATTTTTATTTCTAGGCATTTTATATTACACAGATCACATTGAACGGTTTGGACTATCTATCAAAGTTGCATAATATATACTTTCTAAGTGATAGGATCCGTACTCAAATCCTATTTATAAGATCCTAGTCAAACTCTCTCTCTCTCTCTCTCTCTCTCTCTCTCTCTCTCTCTCTCTAAGTGATGACACTGTAATTTCAAAAGGATCTTCCCCTATATTTTTGTGTGTGTGTGTGTGTCAAAGCTAACAACTTCTTTTATATGCATATCAAAGCTAACAACTTGTTTAGACCTTAAGACACTTCTCATAATGATTTGTACTCTCATGGACACTTGTCTTTCCAACACTGTAAGCATAAAACCTTGTATTGAGATAGATACTCAAAAAATCCACAAGAGAACATGAGCTTATTTCAAAAGTACATATACGTTTCAACTAATTCCTGTCCTCATATCGTATTTTCTAACCACTTCTACAAACCATGTGCCTCATACGTGGTTTGTAACTCTAATTGCATATTACTATTTCAACTATGGAGGAATTATGACTTCATGGACTTGGTCCATAAATTCTCTCACCCATGATTGACCCAGTCAATGTTCATCTCTACTATTACCAATCTCTTAGTACTTCTCCCTCTATAGCAAGCGATATTTTTTCTTGCTTGGCTCTATGCACACTACGCCTTATTATTTCATAGACAGATACGCAGATCTTTCACTTGCCGCAGGCTTCAAAACCATTTTACCATATGGAGTCAGCATCTAGTAGTGAACTTATGAGCCAAAGCTCAGAGACTTCAAAAATCAGATTGATCCACACAAAC
Organism: Agave tequilana; assembly: GCA_038442645.1. Taxonomy (NCBI): domain Eukaryota; kingdom Viridiplantae; phylum Streptophyta; class Magnoliopsida; order Asparagales; family Asparagaceae; genus Agave; species Agave tequilana. Next base: position 87,197 of record JAVJIF010013061.1, on the reverse strand, counting down.
ACTTGAATACCAAAACCGTGGCACAATGTTCATAACTTCAACCTTTCAATCATTTACACAAAGAATGCAAACTTTTTCAGCATCTACATATTTCTGAAATGATAGACACCGACCCAAGACAAAGCTTAATCACTCAAAGAACAAGACTACTGAGTTGGTCAAAACAAAAAACATAGTCCACTATGGAACTTGATATTGTCAAACTTACTCGCAGTATTGGTGAGTTAGAGGTGAGCTTCGAGTTGTGGAAGGATTTCTATTGAAATCTATTTAGAATCAAAGCCTCACACAACAAAATCTCCTTGGAATTGTTAGGTCACAATGGAGCCTTCTTAGATAATGGCTCGTGTGAGCAATGAGCAGACAAAAGACTAGTCTGTCTTCAAGTTTAGGATCTTGACCTACGATATTTTGTGGGGTGTGAAAATATAAAAAATACATCATTTAACCCTAGTCACAACTTCGGAGTTTTGGCGCAATGGCAGAGAATTTAAGACAATATCAGATTCAGAGTCACCTAGGTCCAAATCGAGTCAGATGCACATTTAAGTGGATTTAAAAAAAAATGCAATGCCAAGAGCCCAGGTTTTAACTAATAGGAACCAATAGGAAGGGTGATAAAATATATCCTCAGCCCTCAACATAACTTTGGGGTTTTAGTGCAATGCCAAGGACTTTAGACGAGACAACCCAACCCAGCAGTCATCCGAACCTTCGTATTTGAGGCAACTTGCTTCAGTAAGGCGCCTAAGGAAGCGCCTTTTCAGCATCCACACTTTTAATGCAAGAGCCCATTGCTTGGAGTTTTGTTTCAGTCAATTGCTACAAGATAAAGGTGTGATTAGGATTCAGTAGACCAGGACCCTTGGTGAGTAGACCTTTTGTTGTTTGGCCTAGGTTCACGCTCAAAATTTATTTTGATGTGGCATGTCTCAATGGAACTTTGAGCTGGGAACTTATTTCAACACACCTAATTGGATTGAAAGCCAAGGCCTCTATGGTCTCTCCAACTTCAATGTTCTTGTAATTCTATGGCCATCATGGGGTGGGGTTGCAGTTGGAACTACTATTCCTCCCAAGGCTCCAGCCAACTTTTGGCAAGGAAGGAATTGATTGTTAAGAGTAAGAAAGGCTATGGTGCTTCAGCAAAGAAGAGAGGATTGGTTTGGTGATTGAATGTCCTTCATTGGATATAAATGGGAAAACTTACATGGTGATCCTCTTATCAGGGAGGTTCTTAGAAAAGGCTTCAAAATACCTTAATGGTAGGCCACAGATGATAGCACCATTCATCTTATTCTACTTACCTCAAGTAGCTTAAGAACGAGAGATTAAGCAGTTCAAGGACGTCACACCATCTAAATTAAGTGGTATTACTTAATACCAAATGAAATTATCAATTAGAGCAAAGGTAAGGAAGTACCCAAGCCACTTAACCATTGATTCCTAGACTAATTAAGGTGTATGGACCAGGACAAATAGTGCAAATCATTTCATGGAAGGATATGTTGTGAGTTCTCACAAAGTTTATTTGAGAATTAGCCTCATGTGATCACTTCCACATATATGTGAATAAATGTTCAATCAAAACATAAACGTGTCATGAATTTTTGGATGTAGTATCCACATACTAGTAATGTATACAAATTTATAAACATGTCATCTTTTGGGATGTAGCACCCACATACTTGAGATGTATATATATTGTATCACTGCAATTATAGCTTACACTTCTGCATGTCTATTCTGACAAAGAGTTAACTTGCATCATTACAACTCAACATACTACTTTCTTTCATGATTTCATGTTTAATTAAACTATGAACGTCACAAAAGAAAAGTCCTACTGCAATAGACAAAGATTAAGACAATTACTCAAAACAATTTTATAAAGCATTCTTGAATTTCTTTCATGTTAAAATTATGGATTTGCAAAGTTCATAGCCACCAAAATTGCTTAGCTCATCAAGCAAGCAACAGAAAAAAATGCTTACCACACTTGTTAGCAATATAACCAACGGTAACATCATGCATGTAGGATTGCAACAAAAAGATTATCAGCCTCATGACAATTAGAAATAAACTAGCAAAATCTTGAAGATTTTAATTTGTTGTTCTGAAATTTGGGGTTTGGTAAATGAACTTTTTCTCTAAGCAAACAACACAGAATATATATGTTACTTTTAAAAGAATCAAATGGTGAAGGTACTATTCAATTGTTTCATACCTTGCGGGCATCAAGCTACTCCGGGAAGCTGTAAGACCTAGAGAATTTCTGCCACTTTCACCAAATTTATTTATCTCGACAGTGTTGAAATGTCTTTCCAATTCTATGATCTGATTTGTCAAATTCTGAATGAAACAATGCATATACACTGGGTTAAGAATTTATAAAATGAATAGTCAAAATCCAACTTTTTATACAGAGACATGTATTGACCTGGTTTGCATTCAAAATATTCTGTCGCTTTGCCTCAAGCTCAGGATTCAACTTCTGTTGGTTCCATATATCCCAATATTTTTTATTAGAAGCCTGTTCAACTATGCCTTTCATGTAGCCTTGCCTGGCTGAAACTGTATACAGAGCCAGAAAAGATTTCAAGATTTTACCTTTCACGCCAATCAGCTAAATATACAACATGAAGCATGGAGTCACATATAGATATGTGTTTGTATCGATGTATACACACATGTGTGCATCATTTATAGAGTTTGACTCGACTACAAATGTAATACACATTACTAATCTTGATATATAGTTATTAACTAACTTTTAATTAAAGGGTGTTTGGTTCTATTTAACCAACTGATTCTCTTATTAGTATAAAAACTCATGGTCAAATAATGTGGCTGGCATGAATAACATGAGATGATTCAGAAATGTCTGAACTCTGAAGACTACACCAAGTTGCTTAGCCCAAATTAACATGATATGCATGTTGACCTCCATCCCCACTAAATATTATAAGATGACAGGGGACAACCAGGTGATGTAAGTGGGAAGAACAGGGAAGGTGATGTAAGTTGGAAGAACAGGCAAGGGAACGGTAAAAAATAGAAGAGCAGGAAGAAGAAAGTTTTTAAGGTATGTTTTCTTACCTCTCTTGAAAAATTTAACTCACGCTCTTGTTAGAGAATGTCTATATGCTATATGTACAGAATAGGTCAGAAAATAGTCATGAAGACAAAGATGGATGGAAATAGAGGCAAAATAAGTTTTCCTAGGAGTTATGTCCAACAATAGTTTGGGCTATAATAATTTAAAAATAGATTTAAAATGCATATAAAATTACTTTCATTCCAATTAAGGGAATGGTCAGTAACCATAGGAGAATAAATTTTCCTAGGAGTTATGTTCAACTATATTTTGGGTTATAATGGTCACCAGGGAGCATGGGTTCCTTGCAACTTGCAAGGACCAACAAAAGCACCCAAAACCAAGCCCAATTAGCCTCACTTTGGCCTGTTAATGAAACAAGTTGGGTTCATATTGCTGTCAAGTGAAAAAAAGGACAAGCTTTTACACACCCTAATCTCATTGAACTTTGTAACTGAATGCACAAAACCTATTTATATATAATGAAATAATTTTTGTGAAGTCAGATTTGAATTTAGCGAACAAACACAAATCACTTATTCTACGTAATTCTCTTTGCAAAGTATCCAGAATACCAAAATGAACGTATCCGTTGCAAATTAAACCTTTAACTTTCTTGCAATTATATTTACAAATTAAACTCTTAAACATGCTTATAATTATATTTGAGAAATACAATATGCATGATGCAGATCATCTGAAGCTCTTTTAAAGTAGAATTTTAAAATCAACTAGATCAGTAAGCACATGCAAATGCAGGTGCAAATATCCTTATTTGTTATAGGTTTTTGGTCATTTTGATATTAAATTGGTCTGGAACATCCCGCTGAAAGGATTGGGGACAGCTTGTTGAAAAGGCTTTCCCACTATAATGTAATCCTTAGTTCTCATTTTATATAAGCAACCTAAATCAACCTTCATACAGTTTTGGAAAACTATGTTCTTAGATTGCTTAAAGTTTTGCAGATTGCTCCATTAACCTTTTAAATTTTACAAAAGTAAACTTGTTTTTAAACTTATAAAAGCAAGACGCTAGAAATGCTAAAAGTATTTCCACAACTCCACCCTACAATTTACCCTTATGACAGTGACATTTGGGGAGAAGCCAACTAGATATAGAATATGCTTGATTTTAGCATAAGACTAATAGGTTTCATTGGTATACCATTAGAAGTTAAGAGTGATGGATGAATATACTTAAGTTCTCGAAGGTTTAGCTTGGATATCTGGCTTGAGAGTGATTGGATTTCCGTGTAATTTGCTTCGTCTCAAAAATATGCTCACATTATAAACATAAACATATTGATCATCAGTAGTTTTACACAATTTTTCTCTCAACTATGCATGCAAAGAATGGATCAAACTATTTGTGCTTAGACTCTATAAGCAGAAGCGTGAATGAGATTATGCTATATACTCTTTTCTTTTTGCATGGAGATACACAATGAATATGTACTTCTGCAACAAAAAGTTCTATCACTGTGATTTTAGCATGTGATTTATGTTAGGAAACCACCACTTTACTCAAAAGCTTAAGCTGAAGAGTGGGGCTAACATTATATATCAAGCAAACTCAACATTTAGCACTCCTCTCAAATGGGCCTTCTGAGCCATGTGACACGGCCTCCTACACACCTAAAATTCCCCCTAATATGGGCCTTTGGTCCATGTGCTAAGGCCTTTAGCACTGGCTTTGGCTTGGACAGACAGAATAATAATGGCATCTTAAGTTAAAACTAATGAGTTTGAATATGGACCTCTTGAAACCTGGTATTGTTACACCATGCCAAAAAACAACTTCACCTAAAAGCTTAGCTCATGGGTTCTGCACTAACAATATATGTCAAGCAAATTTAACACTCAAATATTCCAATGAAAAAATGCACGCTTACAAATGTATGTTGTTGGAGCTCATAGCTTAAAAATATGATATGAGAAAGTGAGTTGTGTAGAGTACTGGATATTGGTAGGTATTGTGTACATTCATGATTTTCTAGTTATCTGAAAATTCATAACTAGATTTCAAGCATGCAAAATAGAATTGATGTATGCTATTGTTATCTTTTTGAGTGTTTGTTTTATGTAAGAAAAAATGATTGGCTAACTTTCAAAGTGTTCAAAACCCTCACAAGGCACTGGATGATCAGAACGCGCTAAGTGGCCTTTGCAACCTATTTGCAAGGATAGAGGCATTAGCAGAAACATCATGGTTTTGGACACTGTTTCCAATACTTTAGTGAAAAATCAGTCTCGCCCAGTAAACCATAAAAACACAAACTTCAGAAAATATTACAAGAAAACCAACAAATGTAAATTCGAAAACCCCTTCTAAACCCTGAGAGAAACTACTAAAACAGTGGCCAACTACACGCTCAATACTAGATCTCCTGGGAGGAAACCAAGAAGAAGAGGGAAGCATATGACAAAGAAGAGAAGATAAATAGTATACTCTTAAACTGACATCACTATTGAAGTCCTATTCAACAGCTGCCGCTTCTTTGATTTAGGTGATCCCTTCTCCTATTAGGGCTAGGGTCAAGATAGGGATCAGATGCAAATTTATAAAAAATGGGTCTGAGTCAAGACTGACTAGACCCAATCCAATTACCCTTTTTTTCCTAATATAAGTAATGGTTTATGCGGTTATTAAATATGGGTGAATAAAAATCAACTTAGCACATCCAATTACCCTTTTATATACTAATAAAAGAATGGTTTGTGCAGTTATATAAATATGGGCTGGATTGCAAGCAGCACGACACCTTTAGTTTCTACCATTTTAAATTACTATAGTAACTTCTACACTTTATCCTTTATATCCTGATAAATTAATTGATTAGCAGTCCACTTTTATCCCTAACTCCTCAAAAACTTTTTCTTATGACTTATACATGAACATCCTATGGAATTAAACTATGCCAAAATTAACCCCCTAATTTAATTTTGCCACATATGACCTCCTTAGAAAATTAAACTTTATCAATCCATGTTTTATCTACATGGAAGGGAAAATTATTTATATAAAGTTAAACTTTACCAAAATTTTGCAAGCCACGAAAACCACAATAGGTACTAGTTCTTGAGCCTTACGACAAGTTTGCGCACTCCGCTTAGGGAGATTTTGTAGCAATCATGTGCATTTCCATACTATTGCACTACAATGTATAGTTGTAGTCACATGAATCAGCTGATTTTATGTATATTACCTCATATTAGCACTTTAGCAGTGATAGTGACTATTCCTACAATTGTAGTGACAATTTCTACCTTGTTAAAAAGACTGAATTTTGTATATTGCCTTCTACATTCTTTTGAAACTTATATGTTAATTCCATGTGTATGCAAATTTGGCATCATAAGTTATAAACAGATTATTGAAAATGTTTTATTGCCATTTTTCTTACACAACTTTTCTAATCCACTAGTAAGGATATTGTCCTTATTTTAAGTGTATAGTTACCCTTTAACCTCATCCTTCAATATGAGCAGCTTTGTCGTGCTGGGCCTCGAGGAGATATAATAGCTATAGAGAGTTTACCTAGTAGGTGCTATGACATTTGGATGTTGGAGACTTCCCCTTAATTTCAATTTAAATAAAGGGAGAACTCTAGTAAGGCACTATGTACCTAAAAGTTTTAATTACATGATGGAGTGTATTTCAGACTTTAGTTGTTTACGTTTAAAACTTTTTGACATATGCAGTTGTCTATTTATATTGTTATTGCTATGTGAATGGAATGGAAGATAGGTGTAGCATGTCTGCATGGGCTTGGCTTGTTCACATGTTGTCTTGGCCATAACCTCAAACTACACTGTGGCATTAGAAGCATCAGGGAACATCATGTTTGTGGAACCATGAGAATTAAATTTTTTTATTTTATTATTTTATTATTTTATTATTATTATTTTTTTTATTTTTATTTTTTTTTTATTTTTATTTTTTTTTGGGGGGGGGGGGGGGGGGGGTGGGGGGGGGGGACTAAATATAGTGGAACCATGAAAATAGCAACTGACATTATCAAACTGAAATAAAATATCTAACTGTTATTAGAGACATCATACAAGATCAAGTTTAAAACATATCCAAATTCTATAAATTTAAATGGTTTCAGCAATTTGAATCTAAACTAAATTCCCCTCGGAATCAACAACTGAAGCTATTGACAAGAAATGAATTTATGTTATGATACTCAGGCAGCTAGCTTTCAGCAGAATTAGAAAAGAGGAGAAAGATGTAATGGAAGGAATCTACATATCAAATTGTAGAACTTCAGGGGTAAGCTCATTCAGGCAGCAATCAACTCCAAACAATCACAAAATGAAGTACCTTGCAACATCTTATTCTGAAGCTGTTGAATCTCCAGAAGCTGCTCCTCTATCTCCTTCTACAGTGATAAGAAAAGTAACACCAAAATATACACCCCAATGAGAAGCAAAAAACACAAATGTGTAAGAAAACATGCACACCTAGAGAGAGCGAAAGAAATGGAGATGAAACTGATACCCTGTATTTATGTGATATATCTGAAAGATCTCCTAGAACATTCTCCAGTGCCAAAAGCGAACTTCTCTGAAATACTGTACATGCATCCCTGAACCCACCTTCTTTTTCAATAAATGATAAGAGGCTATCAAGCTCTTGGGCCATATCTTTCACCTAAGTAAAAGCTCACTAACATATGAGATGGAATTTTCAATGAAGCAGATATATGATACAAGAGTTTCAATAAAAGACTTTCCTTTTAAAAATAAGAAAAAGAATCATTCTCAGGAAGCGATGAAATTACAGAAAGATAACTGCACGCGTTGAGTCTGCCTATTCAAGCGACCTAAAAGTTATCAATCACACAAAATTAAAAGAGAAATAACTACCTCTCACATAAGTGGTTCAGTGAAATCATAAAGGGTTCTCTCATTTCCTGCTTTGACAAAGCAAAATGCACTTGTTGTCTGTTTAGGAACAGCACAGGATTGTCAAAAGCATGTTTCATGCATATAAACTGTAAATAATTACAGCATTTAAGGAGGAAAAAAAACTGTTCTTTCTCTCATGTGCATGGCTTTGGCGATGCCAGCTTCATCACCATACAGTTTAGCCTTTTGCAATGAAAATTGCATTGTCTCAGTATCAAAACTCTTGAATGAGACGGCTCAAAGGATAAATTAACTAAATCTTATTTATGACCAGTTGTCAACCTGACATCAATCTTATGGGTTAATGCCAAATTCCATATAGGTCATGCGGTTTCAGTTCATACTTCATACCACCAAGAAAAGCCCCCCAAAATTTTTCGTAGAGTAGGAAATTGGATAGAAGGAAAGGAAGAAAAAGATGAATCTGCTATAGGGAGACAATTTAAAGCACGACATAAAACCAGAGACACAAAACAAACACACTAACCAAATTGGCAACTAAAAATCTTATTTCACCATATAGAACCCTTTTGATATATTTTTCATTCTCAACATAATTTCAAGAAGTGTTGTCTCGCCAGAAATTGCCACGCATGTTAGATCAGACTGTTTTGAACCAAATCATGGACCTAGATCAGACTGGTGTGAACTTACAAAATTCATCAGAACAAATGGAATAAGCACAGTCTATTATCCAAAGAATAATGGATAAATTGAAGAGATATGTTTGCTAAACTAATAAAAAAGAATAAACACAAGCTAGTTTTATTCTATGAATAAAAATTAATTAAATTTGACATTACTTCAGTTTTCATGAACTGTGTCACGGTAGATGGGTGGGTGTATAGTTGTGAAATCACTCAACAATGCGAGGTCATATACAAAAATATGTAAAAGTCAAGGAGAAATCTGTAAATTCTAAAATGCATAGAGTTATATATACAATAAAAAGAAAAAGAACCATAAATATAGTTTCATCACTATAAGGCCTAAAGAGACAATTTCACAGACTAAAGACAAGAATGTTTATCAAGAGTTCAATCATTTAATGCAATATGTCACAATTTATTGAAAAATCAAGGGATGTACGATAATTAAGGGACTAAGACCATGTGTTAAATTTAAATATCAAACATGTAATGTGCTAAATGTAAACATCTGAATAAAGAAAATACACACTCAAGATGCAAAAAAAGATGAGAAGTTTTTGAAAACTAAAAAAGATAATAGCAGTAGAAATGAAACGAATGAAAGAAAAATCAAAGAAATTTTTAAATGATAAGATACGCACGGGGATTTTTTGTCAAATCTCAAACAACACAAGTGCATTCTCCACTAAATCCAATAAAAATAAAGAGATTTTCTCCCAAATCTTACAATAGTTTAGAGGTGTTTTCTAGTGAATTCTGTTGGGTCGTCTTGTATCTCGTTTAGCATCAATGTGGACTTGTGACAAGTGGGCCAAATGGATCAAGTTAACTTAATGATGATGGATATCATTAAGTGTTGTGTAGTGCTACGGTTTTCCTGTAGCACTAAATATTATCTCTCATATGTTAGATAAGATGTAGCTTCGGAGAGGATATGAAACAATCAGAGGAGAGGATAGTGTGGGGGAAGAGGGAATTCCCTTGTGCTCTCGTAATTATTCTCCTTTCTCTTAGTGGATTTCACATCGATGCCCCGTGGCATAAGCCGAAGTAGGAAACCACATAAATATTGTGTCTTCTTCTTGTGTTTACTATTTGTTCATCTTGTTTGCTCGTGGTGATTGATCTCATGGTGGGTTGAGATCGGTGGTGGTGGGGACCTCTGAGGAAAAAATTATTGCATCATCTTCATCTAGTAGATTATATTTGCGGACTAAATCTTGCAAACTTTATTCACCACCCGCCTTCTCTAAGGTTAGCCCTTGCATTTTCAAATTCAATATAGCTGGGGGGGGGGGGGGGGGGGGGTTCCCACTTAGTTCAGTAAACTACAGGGTTTCTACAAAACGAGGATATAGGCCCCTCTGCAATATTACCCATTTAAAAAAAAAATAAAGCAAGCGTTTAATACTAAACTAAATACTTTAAAAACAATCTTTTAAAGTCATGTGGGAACCTTTACTAGAGGCTATTACCAACTAATGTAGTTCTCTAGATGATATTGGTAAAGAGGTAGGAAATTAGGGAATACCTCTTTATGTGAAATCAAAGTTATCTTAAAGTTGCATAGAACAAACCAAATGCAAGACATGTATTGGAAGTTTATTAAACCCAACTTTATGTCAAACCGAGTTCAAGCCCATAACGCATGGCTTCAAGCCTCTAAAGAGACAAGAAAATAAATATAACAACTTTAGGCAAAGGCAAAGCGTCCCCTGGGATGTTTCTGCTAAACTGCAGTCTTTCCTACGGTTTTATTAGGACTTATGCAACAATTTACTTAAGCAACATTCATTTCAACCATGAAATATGGAGAACAAAAATGAACCCTGCGTATTATCAAACTAGCAGATAATTCAGGAAAACTTTTTTTGCATAAACAAGAACGAGTTGACCCATCTCCATCAACCATTGATCTACTCAGTTTTGCCAAGACTAAATCCTTGCATACCTTTTGTAGTAAGAGGGTAGTTGACTCTTGGACCATGTAACATCGTGAATATGAGCATAACAATTTGAGGCAAAAAAAGAACCTTCTATAGGCTCATAGATTTATTGTTCATGAAGTAAATTTACACAATAAATGACACATACATGAACTTTGGCACAATTAACAGTATGCCTTCCTTAGCATAATGATATATGTATTGCGAGAATTATTGTTAGTAATATATTCATGTGTGATTTCACACCTTGAGGGCTCTCATGAGTCATTACCATGTGATGAAAATCATCTTGGATGAATAAACCCCATTATACAAAGAAAAACCAAATCTACTTGTTGGTTGTTACATGACAAAACAACAAATTGCTCAGAACCCGAAGCTCCAAACCTAAAACAGAATCCCTATGAAAATAATTTGTTCATAGAGAGCATCACATCAAAATAAATGTCTAATATAAGTATATGTATCCAATGCTCCTACAAGAGAAGTTGTATAAATTGTTGTTGGACAAAGTTTCTAAGAATAAGCCTGATTAATGGCTGAGGCTGATAACTCCCTAATCGGAAGTGCAAAACATAAAATGTGCTTAATGCAAAAAACTCAAGACTACAATTCACATGTGCCTGTACTTTCTTTACATTAAGTATTATTTTTAACAAACCGATGGTATGGTAAAAACCATGTATGAAGCTTTGTTATGTACATCACATCTAGTTGGTGGGATATAAAAATGACTACGAGCAGACACAACGTTCTAAGTTTTACTTGCACAAAAAGAAGAAGAAGAAGAAGAAGAAGAAGAAGAAGCGCCTAGCAGCTGAGCTAGGCACATAGTTTGCAAGAACCTTATCAAAAAAATGTTTCAGCAGCAAACAAGAATATGAAAAGAGAAGAAAAAAGGGAAAGAAAAATGGAAAATATAAAATAAAGTAAAATTGAAAAATACTGAAAAATATTTGACAAATTTACAGTAATAGTCTAAAACATTCAAAAAAGGAAATATCTCTATGGTTTTATGGTGACTGACACTAATCTCACAATGTTATAGAACAGTATAATTCTTTTGTAGTTTGATTCTAGTTTTCCAGTAATTTTATCTTCATTGTGAAATGTTCTCCCTTTGAATCTATCTGCCTGTACCTTGTGCCCATAGGTTTGGAGAACCTCCCAGGTCACCTGCCTAGAGTAAGTATTCTTTGGAACAGATTGATATAATAGGAAAATGTTAACCTCCAAGAAGCCAAGAAAAATAATAATAGTTCGAAAGGGAAAGTAGAATGAACAAGAAAGGATTGTGATTAAGAAAGTACATGAATTTAGCACAATTTCCAGACAAGGATATAACAGTTGATAAATGATAGAAAAAAGGAAACCGATTAGTTATACTTTTCATCTGCATGGGAAAACTCAAGTTCTTTACTTGTACATGAAGGATACGGTTAAAATAGAAAACTTATTGTATTAGACCCAGACAAAAAACAAAAAGTTAAAAACTAGTCTGCAACTAGACGCATCCACAAGAATTGGATAGCTTATATAATTCCAGACACAGGGCTGTAATTAAAAGATATGCCACATCTTAGGACAACCCATCAGCAAGGCAGATAACAAAACAAAAAAAATGCATACCATAATAAAGCAGAGACAAATAAGGAGCAGATAATACAGAAAATTTAAAAGGGTACTGAAAGTAATGCGATATAAATCTTACATTATAAAACTGCTTTGAAATCTCTGGTTCAGAATCCAACTTCTGATGGAACTTGGAAGCTCTCATGTTTTCCAGCAAAGGTTGTGCCCTAGAATAGTGCGACTTTCCTGGTAAAGAACCTTCCTGAGCCAATAGTTGAGAGCCTTGGACAGTAGGCTGCAATTCAACAATTCCTGTACTAAGAGAGGAACTTGAAAACCCTTTATTCTGAGCGGCTTTGCTGGAAGAAAACACTGATGATTGAAGCCCTCTGTCAGAGTCTTTTGAACTCAGAAGTTGACGAGTAGATTGAAATTCAGATGAAGTGCTATTAAGCTTTGTCTTTTCATGAGCATCACTGAGAACGGATCTACTAAACGTAAAAGTTGAGGGGCGCATATCTGCACCAAAGAGTTTTCCAGTATATTGCGAACCAAATGGAGCTGCACCAATGCTAGTTGAACCGAAAAATCTCGTACCCACGTCACCATGTTCAACAACATCTTTCGTGGTAGCATGCATGGCAGCAGGGGCTTCACCTGGTATTTTACCTATTGACGAAGTAGTACCTTCAATCCTTTTAGTAGAAGAATCAGCAAGAAGTTTTGCACCAGGTGTCACGTCGTTTCTTATAGCAAAGGCAGATCCCTGTACAGCAGGTACCTCCACGGATGATTTACTATCTCCAATCTGTCCAGTAAAATGTCCCACCCGTGAGCCATCACCTATTTGCTTCCTCTGAGGGGATATTGTCTCTTTCTGAAGCTGAAATGTATCTACATTTTCATGCACATGTGAAAAATTCAAAAAGCAGGAAGTCCTAAATCCACTACATCCACTGTACATGCTTGAACAACCACAAAGCGAGATTTTGAGAAATGATAGGAAACCTTGAGACATGTAATGATCACTAAATTTAAAGTGCATATTTTTTCCCCACAAAGTTACCTTTATGAGAGTTGAGTGCTTCTGTACTCATCTGTTTCAATCGATTGTCAGCAGTTGCAATTTCTACATCATCCTTCAATCTTGGCTTGGTAGTGGAATCTTTAGATGAACTTAATGTAAAATGCTTTTCTTTGACATTGTCATCAAGAAATACAGATGTTTGAGGCAGATCTGAACGTTCTGAAATCCTAAACACGATATCAATGAAACAAAATAATAATAATAAATAAATGAAAAGGTTGACTAGTAAAAATGTCAGATCTTAAAGGCGGTGTTAACATTTAAATAAAACATCAGTACATGCATATCAACCTTGCAGTGTGGAACAAATTGAGCTTTCCTTCACTCGTAAGACACAAGAGAGTATAACGCGGTTCAAGTTCTTTAAATTTCTCATCAACCTGTAGTTTAATTTTCTCATTCGAGGAGAATTTCTCGACACAAAATCCCAATACCAAATTGTCATCGTCATTTTCTGAGTAAAAGAATGTATGCGAGAGTTAGTAGTGTTGCTTCACCAAGTAGATGTGACTAACATTAATCAAGATAGACAGACAATAGAATCAGACAAATTTTGTACTAAATTCATCTTCAGGGTAATAAATATGTTCATCACTATGCAGTCTAAATATAGTTAAGCAAACAATTCATAAAAACATCATTGTAAACATGATCTCATTAATAGTAACAAAACATTGCACATAACATATAATCACAAACTGATTTTTAATCCACATAGCAAGAAGTATTATTGTGTATGCTATCTCATATTAACATAAATACAATTAGCATGTCTCAGTTTGATTCTTAATCAGATGTTTCTCCAGTCAAATTCAGTTGAAAATTATGATCATGAAAAGGCGAATCTGGAACATTTTTTTCCTCCTTCGAACAATGGCTGTGTGGTCCAATCTTGAACTGGGGACCTCCCATGACCCAACCCAATCCCTTTATCAGGAAGTCTGGTCTGATTGCGGGCTTGCAACTGTGAACATTCTGACATATTTGGTTGCAAAAGAATTGAACAAAAATATAGCATTTATTTCATGTGTACTGCAAAACAAATAACAATTAGCAATAAAAAAGGATAAACAAAGCCAGGTTTTCTTGAAAGCATAAAAGAAATATTATCAACTGTCCCAGTAACATAAATTGATAAACATTGAACAAAAATCTGACATTCACATGTACCACGTATCAAGTTAAGTTGGATCAGATTAGATCACCACCACATACTAGTTTTTTAAACCTAAACATAATAGAAAATATGATCTCTATTACACCATATTTTGCTGCTCTGCTTTATCCAGTGTTGAAATATTCAGATTATGCGGCCGCATGATAATCGTTTTCGCGACTCATCCGCAATAAATTCCAGTATTCCCTTAGTTATGTGATCAATCCGCATAATCTGGCTTGATCAGGTTACGGGCCCGCATAATGGATAGGCAAGCACATAATCCTTTAGCTTTTTAAACCTGCCCATTAAATCTGACCCAAGACCTGAAACCCAACCCACATATTAAACCCGCAAATAAAAGTAAAATTAAGGCAGTTTTCACCACCACCCGGCCATCAACTGCCTCTTCCTCTTCCCAATCGAGTGCCTCCTCTTCAATACTCAGCAGCACCGTGCCGCTTTCTTGATCTCTCTCTCTCTCTCTCTCTCTCTCTCTCTCTCTCTCCCCCCCCCCCTTCCTCTCTCCATGAGCGATGGCAACGAGACGGCTTTGATCTCTTTGTCTCTCTCTATGAGTGAGAAGGCTGCTGCGGTCGTTGGTTGTTGCTGTTGCCACCACTGATGCTGAAATCAGAATTGCAATAGGAATATTGGATGGATTTTACAATCACAATTCAGGCCATTTGAGTAGTGTAATTCTTTTGTGATGGGTGACCATGATGATGATCTTATCAAAAATAAGTAAAATAAAAATTCTTGTGATATATTTCTTGTATTATCACTATCCTGTATATGCTTGATGGTTTTGCTTCATATTAGGATTGCAATGAAGTAGTAAAGAATATAGTGCTTGAAATGAAGTCAAGGATTTAGTGTTAGAAATCGCACCATGTATATAGCATTTGAATGTATATTGATAATTTGATATAGTGTTTGATGATTGAATACATTTATAAATTTTCTGATTTTTGATGTTTTAGGCATTTTCCACCATGGTTTGAACTATCGAAATCAAAATCAGAACCAGCTGGCGATTCTTGGTATCACAGAATCGGTCATATCGGCCATTTCATCTCGTCATATCGGTCTAGGGCAAAAAGAATTTTAAAAATAATTTAAAAAAATTTTAAAAATGTTCAGATAATTATTAATAGCATTTTAACATATTAATAGCATTTTGACATATTTTTTAGAGTAATTGATGAAATTTGAATCACATTTCAACAATACCAAGTACATTACAGTAAAATAAATTAAGTTTTAGTACATTTTAATTAGATGTAACAAGTGCCAAAAGCACATTTTTATTTGTTAATTGTATTCACAACAACAATTTTAATCATTATGTTTCTTTTCCTAAGTGGTAAGTTTGCTAATTTAGTGATTAATTCATAAAATTAATTAGTTTTAACAAATTAATAAAGATGTAACATGTATCCAAAAGATATTTTTATTAGTTGTTTACATTCATGCAACAATTTCTAACATGTTTTAATATTTTTTCCCTAACAAATTAGGTCTAAATAAACAATCAATCTAATATTCTAAATTTTTAATGCATGTGTATACATAGAGAGAAAGATCTTATAAGCTGGCCAACTAAAAATTTGCTAAGATAAAGCTGATATGTCACAAACTAAACCGCAGATGGCGAGTGAGAGAGGAAACAAATGAAATCAGGACTTATTTGCAAAGTAATCAAATATTGGAGTCATTTTCAAAATTTCTAGCAATATGTCTCACTCTACCCAATCTGTCTCGCTCTCTCCACGTATTCTCTCTTCCCTCGATCTCTCTCATGCACTATTTCACTCCCCCAATCTCTCTCCCCTCGATCTCTCTCTCTCCACGCGCAATCTGTTTCTCTCTGTTTCCCCAATCTCTCTCCATGCGCTCCCTCTCCTTGATCTCTCCTTGCTTTTTCTCTATCCCCCCGATCTCTCTCTTCCCGATTTCCCCCCGTGTGTCTCCCTCTCTCTCCCCAATCTCTCTATCCTCCGCACCCTATCACTCTCCTCTTTTTGTTTAACTTTTTCGGCTACAGGAAAGATGGGGAAGAAGCTACTTATATCAAACTAGTATCGATCTTGTATCAACTGATATCGAATTTATACTGGCCGGTATCGGCTGATACAAGCTGATACGACCCAATATTATTTTCTTATTCGTGATTCCATGCCGATCTCAACCAGTACCAATTTTATGTGTCTAATTCTGGTACAATTCGGTCAATTCGTATCAAAATCGGCCGATACTTCGAACCATATTTCAACATTTATATATATTTGTGTGTATAAATAATAGTATACAGCTCGGCAGTGAAAATCGACCGAGTGGTTTTACGAGTAGTGGAGGGGGGGAGGAAGAAGACAGAGGGGAAAGGTGAGAGGGGAGAGAGGAGGGCGGCGGCGAAGGGGCAGCAACGGCGAAGCCCGGCACAGTGGAGGGGGAAGGAGGAGTGGTGGAAGAAAAACAAAAAGGAGAAGAAGAAGAATACGGAGGGGGTGGGAGGGGAGAGGGGGCGGCGATGGAGGGGGGCGACGGCGGCGGAGCCCGGCGGCGGCTCTCTCTCCCCCTCTCGTTCTCTCTCGCGCGAGGAAGTGAAAACGGACAAATGAACAAAATTTGTATATGAGTCACGGGTGAAAACCTCCCTTCGGTCGGTTTGATAAATATACTATATATATTAAAATATTCATTTCCTCTTAATTCCGCATAATCGCTTATATCTTATTCAGTGCTAGACCGCACCATAATGAAAAAAATGTATAACAAAGTTTGTATCTAAGCTCCAAAGTAACTAAGAGGGCTCAAAGATTGCTCTATATTCTTACGCACTATAATATACCCGTTATGATTCTGCAACAGTAATCGCATGCTGACTGCATATGAGAAAAAGAAACACCAAGAACTGAACCTAAACCCTAAAAGGTATTCTCTGAGAGGATCTCAAATCTTAAGAAATATTAGATCCTTTTAAGGGATAAGTGCTTCACACAGATAACATGATACCTGGATTGCAACATCTAAAATAGTAATGAAAAATGCCAAATCACGTGTGACATGTTGAAGATCCACAGGTTAAAAAGGGCATGATGGAAATTTAAATGAAAATTCAAAGAGGTAGGTGACAGATCAGTCTTCAAAAACAAATCCCACATGAAGTTAACACAATGAACCTTCATATTAAGTACAAAGAATATTTTCCAACCCAAGGTTCAGTAATCCATTTGCAGTAAGCTTACGAAAGATCTTATATGATCAAGGGTGATTTTAAGTTACATATGTTTGCAAAAATTAAAAAATTCCAAGTATCCTACCATGTTGTCTAAACCAGACTGGCTGGCTTCACGCAAAATCAGCAGCTCTATAGTAGGCTCCCATTCACACAGGAAATGAGAATTTTTCTTTTTCTTTTTTCCTTTTTTTTTTTTGGTGGTGGTAGTTGGTTTTTTTCTTTTTTTTGGGTGGGAGGGGGGGTGGACCGTACAGTTTCCAGTGAGCTCAGCAGCTCACAGAATAACCCATTTTTTTACTGTTCAAATCTTCAAGAAAAAACTTGAATAAATGGTACTCTCGGACAGAGTACTTCAATTAAGCATCTCACCAGAAAATCAATAGATATTTGAGAAAATTTTGAATGTTGAAGACAGTAAAAAGATGATGAAGAGGGCAAGAGATACAGAAACCACAAAGCCAAAAGGTATATCCCCATTTCCTTGTTCCTTTTATCCCCTCCCCCCCCCCCCAACTTCTAGTCTTAATTATCAACTGAAATGAAATGTTTTCCTAAATGGTCACAAGAATCAGATTATTCACTGCTTAGCACACCGGAACGTAAAGCAAGGAAAACTGCCGATAAATGACAGCTCATAATGGACTTTGAGAGTTAATAAGAAGCAAGGTTGTTGATCAAACCTTAACACCAAAGGAGAGTAATGGAATAGGCGAGGTTGTTCTCATGTTTTCGCTTCTCAAGACTCACCTATCCATTACCATTTTATTTCAGTTTGTTTTATGTAAAACTTGCAGAGACCAAACGACTGAACTAAGAGAACAATAAGGAGGTAACCACTCTGAAACTCATGTTGCTTTATGTTTACTAATCCCAAGTTTGTAGTATATTATTGCTATATATATCTCAGTATATTCGTTTCAATAAAATTATTAAACTCAGACCTTTAGCAGATCTTACAATTATGTTTCAAATTTTGGACGATGGCATCTGAAGGTGGTGCTACTTTAGCTCAGCTTCAACACATCACAGGTCATGTACAGTGGATAAAGGTTATATTTACAAATTTTATATTATTCTATATTATTACATGTTTACATTTATTAAAGAGCTAAAGATTCAAAAAAAATATATAGTTTTATTCCTAATCAGGTTCAAACCAAGTAAAATTGGTGGTTCAACGATCATAAACAGCAATCCCTGATTTGGTGGCTAGTGCAGATTTTATAACGTCAGTATCCTGAGTAATTTTTGACAAGTGAAAGATCAATCTGAAACAAAGGAAAACAAACAACAAGAAGAATGGCTTTATCCCAGACTTTTAGGGTGAGATAGATGAATCGTTTTCTTTCATTGAGTGGTGTTAAGGGCCATCTCTGCGATTACCGACACCCTAACTTCTGTTGCCAAACGGAGCCTTAAACATCACATCACTTTCCCCATTTGGAATAATCTTATAGATGATCACGTGAACGCAATGATTAGGAGTTCACACTTGTCCCTAAGATACCTGGGCACAAAGTATTTGAGGCAGTGGTCAGGAGGAAGGACTAACACCTAACTTCACAGTGGGAGGGACCAAATGAACCGATGTCTAATCACTAGATATCCTCTAGAACATATATTGGTCGCATATTACCGCTGATTGAAATATCAATTCTTCTTTTGAACATAGTATTGGTTGCTCCTGAACATAGTTCAGTATTCAAATCAATTTCAAATCTGAATTCATCACTATTCACTTTAATTTGATTCCATTCCAAAACCTAATTACACTACTTATTTGGTTGGTTACGTGTGTGTTGGCCCAGAGGCCTTCCACTCTAGTTTTGATGATGATTAACTCATGTAGTTATGTTTACTAATAATCTTGTGATGTTTAATTTCAGATCTCTAACCAAGATATTAGTAGGTGATTAGCTTCAACAAAAATGTTTTGGAAGCTTTCACATGGTGATTCAAGAGCCCGAGCGTCAAAGATCATATATAGCACTCGTTAGAGTCATGCTCGGTGGATCACGGTTTGGATCGAGTCGGCTTGAAGACGGAGTTCGTCAAGAAGACTTCGGTACATAGTTTAGTTTTTGTTTAGATCCATTTGTTAAAGATTAGATAGTGTGATATGCTCAAGCTCACAACACACACACGTTTCATGTTTTGATATTGGTTTTCGGTTTTGGTTTAACCGATCTTGGTTTTCATGAATAGATAGTATCAATATAAGTTTACATGTGTTTATGTATATTAGATATGTTCTATATACATGTATGCTTCATATCTTAGACAAACTTATTTTGATATGCCTATTCATGTGTTTGGAGTTTTATGTTTTAACAAAACATATTTTCGTATTTAATATAAAAAACATGGATATATATATATATATATATATTATATATATATATATATATATATATGTTTCATGTATATTGGATTATATCCATATACAACATGCCTAAAAGTTGTTTCTATATCATGTTTTTGTATTTGAATGAGTTTTGAAAAAAATCGGATTTCCATTTGAAAAATTCAAGTTTTGAAAAATACGGTTTTTGATTTCGGCAAAATTTCCATAACACAAAAATGGTTCAAATTGTTTGAAATTTGTGTTGAAATTTTTCACACAAGTTTGTATATCAAAGTATTATGCTGAACTTATTTTTGTGGATTTTTAGAGAATTTGGATTTATTTGAAATTAAAAATCAAGTTTTTCAGTCCCTTAACAGTTTCTGCCAGGCTCTGGCGGTCGACCGCACGGTCGACCGGACCAGGAGCCGATCGACCGAAGCGGTCGACCGGACGTGCACACAAACGTGCACGCAGCCAGCCCCTTGGGCGGTCGATCGAGCGGTCGACCAACTGAAAGCAACCCACTCTCGGGTTGCTCCAGTCGACCGGGCGGTCGACCGGCCAGAGAGCCGTTGCTCTCTGGTTCAGGGCCCGGTCGACCGGGCGGTCAACCGGAAGGCGCAACGGTCGAATTTTGACCGTTGGCCGGTCGACCGGATGGTCAAATCTGGCCATATTTGCTGCCAACGGCTACTTTTTTAAAGAGGCTATAAAAACCCCATTTGAGAGGTTTTCTCTAAGAATTTTTGAGCTAAAAATTTTCTACTCTCTAGTGTTTTTGCAGCAATCAAAAAGAAGTTTTGGGCTCTATAGTTTACATTCTATTTGGTGTTTTTCTAGGGTTTGGAAAATCAAAGAAAAGTGATTTTTGGGAAAAGTGTTTTTGATTCAACTTCTTCATCTTTATTTCTAGTTTTTCCCAAGGATTTTCTTTGAGTATTTATTTTCCATTCCTTTGATTTTTCTCACACTTGAGCTTCATTCTATCCTATCTATAGGATCTTTGTGTTTGTGGGAAAAGAAATTGGTTTGTGATCTTTTGATCACCAAGTTGTAAACCCTCATCATTGCTTGGCTTTGTGCCTTTCCCTCTTGTGTAGAGGAGGTTGTGCAATTGGGTTGTATCCCTCAAGTGTGAGGTGATCCTTGTTTAGCTTTGTACTTATCCCTCAAGTTGTGAGGTGATTGATTTGTGGTGGCTTTGTGCCTAACCTCTAAGGGTAGAGGTTGTGTTTGTAAAGAGAGGAGTTGTGTACTCCCGGTTATTGTATTGCCCCAAATCCTCGGTGGAGGTTCCCTGTGTGGGAGTCCTGTGTGGACAAGTTAGTGGATTAGAAATCCTTCTGTGTGAAGGCGGGGATGTAGAGCTAGGTGCTCGAACCTCGAAACAAATCTTGTTGTTTGCGCTTGATCCATTGACTCTTACTCTCTCTCTTTTATTTGTGCCTTGCATCATTCATATTGTCATATATCCATTATATGCTTGGTTTGTTTGTGTGTGCCTCACTTGTGCTTAACCACGAGAGCTTTATATAGCGCCTCAACTCTTATTCAGAGGAATCAAGAGGAGTAAGTTCAGAACCCTTCACCGGGAATTCGGCTACACTCGTTGGTTGCATTAAGTGTAGTTACAATTAGTTTTTAATTTCCGCATTTAGTTCATTAGATTAGCCGTACACCTATTCACCCCCCCCCCCTCTAAGTGTACTTTCAGTGTGCATGTGGGTTACTGAAATACTTAGGAGACTTCCTATAGCGAGCCTGATATCAACACAAAACAGAAGATTGGCATTTGAAACATGATGCTAAATCTATGTTTCCTACACTTTCAAGTCTGGAAGATGATGAGCAAATTTTAGCTAAAGAACAAAGGTGATTCATGCATAACATATTATGTAAAAATTCACATTAAGATTAACAACTTTTTTTTAATAATGTAATTTGGAAAAGAATATCTTAGAAGTTTAGATAATTCTCCAGTAAATCTCACAGACATACAACTGAAAGCACTTGATTATGAGAAAAAGAAAGTCACCTGGTACTTCAATTTTAGGAGTATATTTGTCGCTACGAAACTCAAGGGACACCAGTTCCCTTCTGTTGTCTTCCAATGACCACTTTAATAACAAAATATGCTGGTCAATGGCTTTTTGGTTAGAAGCGAGTACTACTTCCCTGCAAGAACACGGGAAGTTAAGTATCAAATTGAGCAAAGAAGTCAAAACAAGAAACTTTATGGATATATGAGATATGTTTAAACTATATGTGATAAAAAGGGCAGGGTTAAGGTCGCATCAGTTGTTTCTGGTTCTCACAATCCATATCAGAACTTGAGTTTACAACATTGTTCTAAATTTGACATGTCTGTGTCATTCACAAGTGTAATCAAACATTAATCGAATTTTCTTCAAGCTGCATTTACTAATCTAACACAAAATCAAGAGTACTTCTGCTAAATCATCCATGGATTTGTTTTAAACTAATTGACTAATTAACTAGAATTAGACTAATGCTAACTAAATTAATTATGCTACAGTTGTACTTAACTATGTAATTATTTTAACTCTCTAGTTATCTGAAGACTAATTATTTTATTTAACCTATTCTATCTTTCTAATTTACCTAGAACTAAATTTAATATATATTAACTAAAGCAAACTTAATCAGCTAACTACATGGGCTTACTTGGCTTAATTGTTTAGCCCGATCAGAATCCATATCTTACGTAATACTAATCCGACTTTAGAATCAATTCTACTACTCAATCTTTAACAAGTATAATAGCAGACATATTTCTACTAAAACACATTTTTTCTGAAACATGAAAAACCTGACATAACAGTTAAAATTTAAAACTACATGATAAAGCAGTAGAGATTAAGAATAAACGACTCCTAAGTGTAAAACCTGAAAACTATAGAAATTCAGATATCAAAATCATCAAAAAGAAAAAGTGATTAATTTTTTTGGGAAGCCCAAACCGAATATTTCCATTTACCCCAGGAACTAAAAATCTACACCATACTCTAGTTCGTGTATATTTCATCAAAGTGGCTGGGGAGTGTGCTTTAGTATCCAACGACACACCTTTGAGTTATTGTGTGGCGGCTGGCTGGTAGCTTGACTATCAAACAAGGTAATGCCTTTTGATTCATGTTACCTCATGCGAGAGAGATGGGGTGTATCATGAGAACATGATGTCATATTGAGCAGTGAACAAGATAGAAAGACTATTTAATTGTAAACCAACCCTCAACCAGAGGAAAAGTAAAGAGGGTGAGAAGAGTACAAATGCACACAGAATCAGGTGAACTAATACAATAAAAGAACAGTAAAGCCTATGGTACTTGGGTTTGCTTACATGAATCCTTCATCTTGGATCAATTCAAGGAAGAAAAAAGGAAAGAAAAAAAAACCTGAGTTAAGTTCTACAAAGCAATGAAAAATTATATCTTCTATTTCCTCGGTCTAGTTTTCATCTATATCCCTCGTGACACTAGCAGTACGGAATAGGATCTTATCACTACTCCCACCCACCCCCTTATACGTAGCACGGACACTTCAAAGTGAGTGTTGTTGCCTGTGTCAAGCTTGTGTCGGACACCAACACTTGCATGACACTTGTCTGACACGTATCGAACACTTCATATCCGCGTAAGATTTTAAAAATCACAAACTGTTGGCTTTAAATGAAACCTAAAAATCACATATGAAAAATACCCATGTAGTGTGGAGGGTACTCAACTACCCCCTCTCCTAACCTCCACCCCTCAACCCTGCTGCCTGGAAAACAAAAAACACACGTTGAAAACTTGCATTTTACCCCTCTACTAATGACGAGGACTAAGTTTTTCATTCAAAAAGGACATGTATGGAGGTGATACGACAAGATTAGAGAAAACCGCCTACGATAGTTTGGTCATGTGCGACGTAGACCAACAGATACTCCAGTCCGGCGAGTAGAGCTTATCAAATTAGAGCAAATTAAAAGAGCACAGGGGAGACCGAAGAAAACATGGATGGAGATGATACGACAAGATATAGAGGCTAAAGGTCTTAATGAAGACATATTGCTCGATAGGAATGAGTGGAGAAAGCTGATCCATGTGCCCGATCCGGTGTAATTCTCTTTTTCATGTAGCCTACCCAAATACTTGGGACAAATGGCTTAGTTGTATTCAAAAGGGACATGTGAAGATCATGTAACCCTCTTATTAAACTTATCAATAGTTAGTTTCCTATTAGGAGTCTTTATTTTATTAGGAGTTTCTATATATTTAGAACTCCTACTCATTTTTTGAGTTGTATTTATAATTACTTATAAATAATAGTGTTGAGGGAGGAATCTACAACTCTCCTAGATATTTTCCTCTCAAATTCTATTTTAGTATTAGAGCCAAAAACCCTAACCCTAGCCCACCAAGATCTGCAAAAAAAAGCTACTCTTCATGTGATCAGGCGGTACTGTGAACAATGTAAAAAAGAACCCTAACTGATGAGGACATCGCCAGTTCTTAGATGACTCTATGTCTTTAGTTTATTTTCTTTGAGTTTAGTTGTTTCTTTTATTGAAATTTAGTCTCACATCGATTGTGATGGGGAAGTTCACTTTGTAAGAGCCTATATAAAGAGGCTCAACTCAATAAATAATTAAAAACTTTTCAGTTAAATTCTCTTGAGAATGCTCTTGAGTATTGGGGTGTGAAGCCCATAGTGTAAGGCGTGTGACGCCCGCGCAAGGGGTGTGAAGCCCAATATTTATCCGGTTCTTTTCTCTAAACCATAATATCTTTTCTATTCTTCTCCCGTTTTACATCAGTTTAGTATCAGAGCTTCTGGTTCTAATCTCCTTCAATATTTTCTTCTCCATTTTCACCTCCACCACCCTGAGTCAGCTATGACGCATCAGTGTTACTACCACAACCACCACTTTGGCCCGATTGAGATGCTTCGTGACAGCCCTCACTCGACAAGGTCAAGTTTCTCCCACCCCAGGAGAATTGATGAGGACATCACCAGTTCTTAGATGACTATATGTCTTAATTTATTTTCTTTGAGTTTAGTTGTTTCTGTTATTGAAATTTAGTCCCACATTGATTGTGATAGGGAAGTTCACTTTGTAAGAGCCTATATAAAGAGGCTCAACTCAATGAATTAGATGAACAATGAATAATTAAAAACTGTCCAGTTAAATTCTCTTGAGGATGCTCTTGAGTATTAGGATATGAAGTCTGTGGTGTAAGGGGTGTGAAGCCCGTAGTGTAAGGGGTGTGAAGCCCACGCAAGGGGTGCGAGCCCAATATTTATCTGATTCTTTTCTCTAAATCCTAATCTCTTTTCTATTTCTTCTTTCAAAACCCTATTTCTTCAATTTTTAGTTTGAAAGTGATTATGATCCTTCCATTTTACATCACTAACCCTTGCCCTTCTATCTTCGTTGTTACCCGAACACCAACCAATCTCCTCTCTTGCATTCGCCACAACCTGAGGACCTCTCTCTCTTGGCTATGTGACCTCGCGAGGCCCTGGTACATGGTTATGACCTCGCTGAGGTTCATGCTACTCTTTCGTGCCAATTGTTGACCTATTGATGTCATTACAGGGTTCATTGAGGTCGTCTATCCTCTCTAATGCTATCTACTACACTGCTTGAACATCATTGTTGACATTTCCTGTGGCTACTGAAATCTTTCTTCCTGCTCGTGTTTACCTAACTATTAGTTGCTATGTCTTCTGAAGATATCAAACATACCTTCGATTCTCCTATTCCTAAGCACTTCTTGGCTACCTTGTCAAACTCAATGTTACCAACTACCTTCGTCTCTTTGTTGGCTCGCAAAATAAAGTGAAGCAAAGGATCTCCAGCAGCGGGTACTACTGCCATGATGACTGGGTGGCAAGCGACTATAGCGTGATGATGTGGCTACTCAGCAGTATGTATGAAAAGGTTAGTGCAAATGTCATGTTTCTGAAAATCGTCAAAGGATATGGGATACGCCGAAGGAGATGTATAACAATGAATAGAATATTTCTCGTGTTGATGATCTATATGAGACGTTATTTTCACCACGACATGAAGGTCACTCTCAATCAGACTGCTACTTTGAATTGAAAGGGACTCTTGATGAGTTGAATTTTAACACCTTGTACTGAATTTGAAGGTGGTTCAATGGTCTCATAATGAGCTAACAGTGGCTAAATTTCTATTTGGGCTGGAAACCTCCTTGGGCAATCAAGTTCGAGGATAGATTCTTGGTGGTGATACAGTTCCTTCTCTCTATCACTCTATCTCGAGTTCGTCGTGTTTCTATGGCAGGTGACTCTGGTTTTGGTGTTTCTTCTGGTGTTGAAAACTCCGCTATGGTAGCCGGAGGTCGTGGCAGAGGTGGAGGATGTGGTCGTGGTCTTGATCAGATTCAGGGGGAGGACGTGGGCGTGAAGATAAGGGTCAACATTATTGTACTCACTGTGATAGAAACAACATACATCAGATGAGTGTTGGGACAAGTTCGGTAAACCTGAGTGGGCTCAAGTTAGTGATTCTACATCTACATTCACTTAAGTTGCTATCTCCTCCACTGTTGCTTTCATTATACAGATCCCTCATGTATCATTGTTTCTTTCAGCATCAGACTGCTCATCCATATGAGTCAGTTAATAGTATCATGCATAGGTCTGCTTCAGGTACAAGTGCATTTACTCTTCCACTAATAAGTCTTGGGTGTTATATTCATGAACCTCTACTCATATGATAGGTATCAAAGAAAAATTACTTTTTCTTCTCTAGATAGTATTCCTCTTGTTAATATTGTTGATGATACCTCTTCCCCTATTCGTGAAAGGAGTTGTTCATGCTACCTCTTTTTTGTCACTAAATGTCTTATTTGTTCCTAAATTCCATATTAATCTACTATCTATCAGCAAACTTACTACACGAAATCGTTGTTGTAACTTGTACCATATTTTACCCTTTCAATTGTGTGTTTCAAGATCTGCACACTGGGATGAGTATTGATTCGGGTCGTAAATAGTGTCCTCTATTACTTGAATGATGGTACACTTAACTTTGGTTTGCTGCTATTTCTCCTTCTGATACTCTACTACAATGGCACCATAGGCTGGGGCATCCTTTTTTTGCAAAAGTTGCTTTAAGTACTACTATCGAGTCCTCTATTACTACTTTAAATTGCGAGTCTTGTCTATTAGGAAAGCAACATCGTGCTTCCTACCCTAGTCGTGTCGATAATAGGAGTAGATCTCTTTTTGAACTGGTCCACTGTGATGTTTGGGGACTGTATCGTATAAATTCTATGCCTAGTATTTGGTATTTTCTAGTTTTTATGGATGATTATTCTAGAATGTCTTTAGTGTATTTGCTGAAAGATAGGACTCAAGTTTCAAACGTTATCAAAAAAATTATCACTAAAATAAAAACTCAGTTTTCTACTACTATTTGTATTTTGTGCACTGTAATGCTCTTGAGTATACTAAGAAAAACTCTTATTTTTGTGCATCTCATGGCATATTACACTAGACAACTTGTCCACACACTTCACAGTAGAATGGGATAGCTAAAAGAAAACTGAGGCACCTTCTAGATATGGCTCGCACCTTATTGTTTCACATGCATGTACCTAAAACTTTTTAGGCAGTTGTATTTGTAATTGCCTATAAATAATAGTGTTGAGGAAGGAATCTACAGCTCTCTGATCTTTTCCTCTCAAATTCTAATTCCTCTTATATCTAATTTTCTTTTTAATTAAACCTACTTTTACTAAAAATATTAATTCTCTCTCTAATTGTTATTCAATTCTAATAGAAAAAGAATCTAAATTTAACAAAATCCCACCTCTCCCCCCAATCCTATTCCACCACCACCACCTCCTTCACCGCCATACCTTCTTCCATAATCACCTCCTCCAAACCAATAACCCGACAACCTATCTCAATTTTAACCCTAACCCTAACTCAAAAATCCATCCTCCACCTCCCCTTCCTCCTCTCTGCAATCATCACCACCACCTTAACCCAAAAACTGTCCCAAACTCTAGCAGTTCAACATATTCAACATCATATCTTTAGTCAGAAATGAAGTGTCTTATATTGCGTAAGTTTAACTTCCTAATTAATTTCTTACACTAGATTTATTCATGTGAACTGAAGAGCAGATGTTCAAACTTCCAGTTGATATGCAATATGCATATAATCACGTGTTAACTCATTTTTAAAATTAATACAAAACGGGGAATGTTAGGATTCCAAACAAGACCATGTATCATGGCGATTAGCCACGAGGTAATATGGTGTGCTGGTCCATGTTTTATGATGATGAGTCACCACATAAGTGATGTGCTGGACCATGTGTTATGAGGATTAGCCACCAGGTAGGTGGTGTGTAGGCATAACTTTAAATGTCCAGGACAAGTCCCAACATGTCGGCTACCATATTTCTTTCTGAGCTTCAACCTCCGACATGTTGGTCAACATACGTCCTCTTAA
Source organism: Agave tequilana (assembly GCA_038442645.1). NCBI lineage: Eukaryota > Viridiplantae > Streptophyta > Magnoliopsida > Asparagales > Asparagaceae > Agave > Agave tequilana. The sequence goes on along the minus strand of JAVJIF010013061.1, from coordinate 58,688 downwards.
GCCTTCAATGCACACATGAAGACGGGTGTATCTTTTATCTTTCTCATCAAATGTTCCCGAAATATCGGGTTTAATTTGACATATCGCCTGACATTTTCTTACATACCTTTGACATCATATTTTGCACATGAATTATGATTTTGTGATTGTTTGTTATTTGTCTATTTATTCTTTATGTTTGTTACTTACAATGTACTATTTTTTTCTCTTATTATGTTATTTGTTTGGCTGCATGACATAAATATGCCTTTTTTTTAACATATTTACATTTAAGTTCATAATTTTGTTAGGTTGATGATAATTAGGATATTACTTGCATTGAATTTCTCAATATTTATATCTATGAAATACATATATCTTTCACCCGTGATAAATCTCGCTATTTACTTGATGTCCCGGTATGTTGCGTGATATATGCTATCAAACATGAGATCTTCTTGCCACCATGTATCTGACATTTGTAATTTAGAACCTGGTGTTACATGATTTATATATGTAATGCCTGTTAAGACTATACTGCTTAAGAATCTAGTGCATAATATATATGATATATTTACCATCCACTATGACACCCGACTTTTACTAAATATCCCCGGTATGTCCCCGATATCCTCACTTTGACATGGGATTTCACCGTCTGTTATGGCCCTGGCATCCGACATTTAGAACATTGTGTTGCACCATATATTGAGGATTAGAGATCAGGTAAATGGTATGTTAGCCCACGCTTATAATGATCAGACACCGGCTATTAGCGTGCTCAAACCCCATTATAATGACTAGCTGAAGTCCCTAACATAATCAAAAACAAAACTAATTTTAAGTTTAATGGAAATAGACATGTTATGGATCTTATATCATGGCTATTGTCACGAACTGCATCTTTACTTATTTGCAAACTTCAGACAAATGTGTTTACTTTTCATAAATATTTCTGCTTGTCTATTCGTTATTTTACTTTTGCATTGTCAAGCTCACTCCGTTGTGGAATATATTTTATAATTTGTTGAGGCTTGCAAGCAGAGTGTAGTGGTTGGACTAGCATTGATTTGGAGTTTTAGTTTTACTTTTGATTCTTATCTCAAGGAGTTATCACTCTTTTATGAGATTCAGGCTCTTTACTCAAGAGAGTTACCGTTTTTATTCTTATTATTATCTGGGACATCTCTCAGAAAATTTTAGTTATGTGGAAAGTTAGATGTTGGAGTTTCACTAATATTAGGAATTTCATAAGAACGTTTCAAGTATGGATACTTACCTTATTTACGAATAAAAATTGTTGATGTTATTTTAGTATTTCAAATTACGTCGAATGGTTGTGAATTATTATACAGGATGTCGCCCAGCAATCATTATATGTTGTGGTAGTTGGCATTCTCGTTTTTGTATCTATTTTGGGGGTGTGGCAAGAGAATGCCCAACAAACTATTGATTCTATATGCATTTCACAATAAAATAAACTAATAGAAAGAAATTATAGCTATAATTTTAGAGATACTTTTCAAGTTTCAACAATATGTGTGTGTGTGTAGAGAGAGAGAGAGAGACTAGTGTCATTTCAGAAGGATTCGAGACCGAATTCTTCCACTCAAATACAACCCTACGATATTTGAATGCAAGATCCATTCCGTTGAAGTTTATCTACATTATTTCAAGTAACTAAATTATATTTTCAATACTTTTTGCCCATCCACCAAGTAGCCGCAAAATGGATAACCGAAAATAGCATTTTATTTAGATCTACGTCTTTAAACATACAAATTCTGGATCCGATCATTTCATCATGATCTAAACACTTAAAAACCCTTGCATACCAGTTTTTGTTAGATTTCAAATATTCTACACCGTTAAACTAACCAACTCATTATTTCCGCCGTACATTTTGCGCCAATTTGATGGATGGGCAAAAGTATTCAAAATACATGATTTTTTATTTTTAGTTAATTGAAATAATATAGATCAACTTTAACGAAGTGGATCTTACATTCGAATCGTAGGGTTGTATTTGAGTGGGAAGGATTCAGCCTCGAATCCTTCAAGAATGACACAAGTCTGCGTGTGTGTGTGTGTTGAGCTGGCTACTTTAGGAAGTATCAAGAATGGGAGATTCTCACTTTGATTTTGTTGATACAACACTTAAATTCAAGATCCACTGGATGTGACTTATTACTCAGAAACTACCTAGAACAAAATTTCAAAGATTTTCGTTATGATTTACTCGTTCATCAAAGTAGTCTAAAATGAGACAATTTTAGGTCTCTCAAAAGTGTCGATTTTTTATCACTTTATGCATAGGTGAATCATAACGAAAATCTTTGAAATTTTGTTTATAGGTAGTTTATGAGTAAATCACATCCAACATAGTGAATCTTAAATTTAAATGGTGTATCAACCAAATTAAAGTAGGGGTACCCACATCTTGCTACTTCCAAAAGTAGTCTAGCTCAACTATATATATATATATATATATATATATATATATATATATATATATATATATATATATATATATATATATATATCAATAATCAGCATGACTTACAAACAATATAAACCTTGCTACATGAAATCAGAATTAGACATACATGTTAAATCTCATTTAAACAATTATAACAGGAAATAATGTAGTATAATGATGCCGATATCAATTTATGCATACCAGTCATCCAAATAGTTTGTCAGCAAATAAGGCCCATGTCCAATGGGCAATATATCCCAAACACCATCAAAAATATCAGGAAAGGAGTAAACAACTGGATTACAGGAAACCTACACCACAAAAGAACAACATAATAGTTAATATCAACATTATAATAATACAATCTTAAACATATTGTCACAAGAAATAGGATACATAACTTTTCGTAGGACAAAATAGTCCAAAATCTACTAAGCCAACAAAAGAATGATGGGTCTTTGACAAACTGAGCTAGCTAAATCTCCGTGCCTTAATACAGATTTTATCAATGCTTGTTGTTGAATTTACACTAAGCTAAAGGTCGGCCAAATCACCTCTAAAACCATTGATATTTCTTGTGAATTGAGACAGTCAGAACCTAGTGTGTTATGGTCAGTTTTTATAAAATAATCTAACAATTTAATAGAAATATGGGGAGCCTTTATCAATTATATGAAATATTCTAAAATATTGAGCGTCTTTGAAAGGAGAAACTGTTGGAGGCCAGCAAAAGATACAGTGAACAAACAGATCAAAGATTTTATCTAAACAATGATCTCATCAAGAAAACTAGTACAACAAGATAAAGAGATCTACCGATACATGTCCAGCAAGTTAATTCTGCATGCCTAGAAACTGATCAAGCGCCAAGGTTATGACATTCACTTACCCTGTAAATAATCTGATCTATAGTGACAAGAAGATTTTCTAATTAAAAAGTGGGGCACACTATTCCATGTTCATCAAGCAATGACCTGGTTCACCGTGGATCGATGCTAACTTCAGCTCATGAAGGAGTCACTGTGATTCATGCGCATGGCAGTAGAACCAAATGGAATTGCTAGGCAATAATTCTTTCCTTTAAAGAGTTGTTTCTCCTGTATGGGAGATTTCTTCCCAAATGGGGGCTTCCCTCTCCTTTCTTGAGGGTGCCCCTCTCCTCCTTTCGCAGCCTGCCTTTGTAGCCTTCCTCTTCCCTCACCATGTAATCTTACTGTCCTTTCTTGGAAGAGGAAAGAAAGATGATTCAAAGTCAATCTTTGATAAGAATTGACTTTCCTTAAAGATATTTGATAGGTTTAAAAGGCATTTAAAAAGAAAAAACATCCTTTCACTTTCATTGTAAGTCTGGTGTTGTGTGTAGTGTGTGTGTTTCAAACTAAGCTTCGTGTAACCTCAACAATGGGTCATCCCCTGGATGATTCAAATCGTTCATCTTAATCTATATACCCAAATTAGGCTAATTATGAAAAATCAAATGATTTCAAGCATTTCTACCCATGCATTAAGTGGTTACAAAAAATATGTTATTCCAACCATAGAAGAAAGATGTCATTTGTAGCCTAAGAGAAAATGCTTGGAATCACATGATTTTCCATAATTAGCCTAATTTGAGTATATAGATCAAGATGAATAGTTTTGATCATCCATCGGATGTCCAAGTGTTGAGTTTTCCCAAAGCTTAGTTTGAGAATTGCTTTCAAAGGATGACCTCCCCCTCCCCCCCCCCCCCCCCCCCCCCCCCCCTCTCTCTCTCTCTCTCTCTCTCTATATATATATATATATATATATATATATATATATATATATATATATATATATATATATATATAATCTATTTCCTTATTGATTTGAAGCCAAATCCTTCCCACTCAAATTGACTGTTAGACTAATCAAATTGAAGAGCCACTCGGTTGAAGTTGATCTATATCATTTAAGGTGACTAAAAACAAAAAAATGAAGTGTTTTGAAGGTTTTTTGCTCGTGATCTACAAGGCAACAAATGGACAGCCTAAAACGGCATAGGTTGCTTAGATTTATGACTTTGGACATACAAATTCTTGATCCAACTATTTGATAAAGATCTAAACACTTAAACCCCCTTTATACACCATTTTTGTTAGATTTTAAATATTCTACACCGTTAAACTAACCAACTCATTATTTAGACTGTCCATTTTGTACCTACATGATGCATACGGTAAAAACAATTAAAACACTTTTTTTTGTTTTTGGGCGCTTCTAATGGTGTAGATCAATTTGAATTGAGTATATCTCCGACTTATGTTTCACAACATTGAGTTTGAATGGGAAGGATTCCAAATCATTGCCGAAGGACCTAAGTCTAATTATTTTTTTAAGATATATATATATATATATATATATATATATATATATATATATATATATATATATATATATATTAAAAACAGAGACTTGGGTCCTTGGGAAGGATTTGGAATCTAAAGTACACTAATATATGTTAAATATTAAATAATACTATCATTGAATATATAGTATAGGTGACCAGCATATAAATTTTGACATACATGTAGCATGTCTCTTACATGATTTACTGACATTATTCAATTTTTTGATATTTCTATTATATTTATTGTCTTTTTAAATAAGTCTATTTTGCTTGGGTTCTTACTATTAAACAAGTCTTTTTAAATAAGCATGATTCTCTAAACATAATTTACTATTACACAAGGCTATATGAAGTCTTTTAAATAAGTCTTTTTTGCTTGGGTTGCATTAACATCATTTTTATATTTGTTGTGATACATATACATACATGCATGCATGCATGTGTGTGTAGACAGACATACACGCCAAGCACGCCCCTATGAGATGAATTCAGATCAAGAATTTGTTATTCTGTTAACTTCATCTCTATTATTGAAATTTAAGAGATTTTTCTTATATCACGACCCTAATCAATTTACATCAAGATCTCTTTTATATCATGACCCTAATCAATTTACATCAAGATCTCTTTAGTGTATTATTAAAATTAAATTTCTTGAGAACTCTGGTACGCCTTCCATATTATGGGATCAATTAACCCGTGATCTACTTAGTCAAACAAAGCCAATGAACCTGCCCCAAGCCACAAGCCTGTATATCTCAGGTTCAATAGAAAAGAGCAATATCTCTATGAAACAACCAGGATAGGCCCACTGGATCATCTACATTACAGTTGACCTAATCAATCTAATTGTTTATGTGATTAAACTTCGTCCTGATTATGCTCCATGACAATTCCTCTTCCTGAGACTCATTATTGACCTTGAAAATGGTGGTTGTCCAACCCATGCCACGAGATACCTCATAAGATCTTGAACATCAATTGGCATCATGGATCTTATACACAAATTCACCTAGTTATGTAGGTTTTATCTTGCCTACTTGGTTACTCTTCATACAAACAAGCATTCATAATTAAAATAAGATGGCAAATTCATGATGAGTATCTCATACTTCCAGTGACAATTGGTTACACACAGTTCCCCATATAGCAATCAATCAACTCAAGTGCATAGCTTATGCCTCATCAAAGTGTACGCAACTCTCAACTTTCCCACTACAGGAGTCCCACAACGGCTAAGAGAATTCCATTGCATAGTGGATAGTGAGTGACACAACCAATGTTATATGGAGTCTTATAACTTCATCAATATAAAAAGAAACAATTGGTGTCATATTGCTAAAGAAATTGGGGGATAAGTCAGCCGCGTATGGAAACCAAATTTTCCAAAACATAAATCCACCGAATTACAAATGAAAGACAAAAGAATAGAAAACAATATAACCACAAAATCAATATCTTCATTCTTCCCAGCCATCTTCATAACAAGATTGTATGTTAGTTGTTTGTTTAGCATTTTATATGAATAAGTTTAACACATTTCGGTTTTAGAGTTCTGGATCTAGTTTACCAAATACAATCTCAAACCAAAAGGCCAAACCCATGAACCCAAATACCATTCAAACAAGCATTATCTTAGTCTCTAGCATCCTCTATGAAACAAGGCAGCTTTTCACTACTGTACATAAGGCATGGGCCCTGACCGTTTATAGCCGGCAGCCATGCTAGCCACATTCACAGCTTTTCTGAACTGCTAATCTTCGACATAATATGCATGGACCATTCAAGTGTAAGGATACAGACGTATCACATATAAATGCTTTGTCTTTCAGTAAATCCTGTATTTCAGCTGATGAGCTTATATGGTCAATTATTCATGAAACACCTTATATATTATTGTAGCGCCTGATCTAACCATATACAGCATAGTACCAGTATTGGTCGTTGTCTTTAGTAACCAACAAAACATCTAGGTAGTTTGATATTTACCAAGTTCATCCTATATCAAGATATAAGGACAGTTAACATATTCTCCTGTGATATTCATCACATGAACACCTAGGGCTCATTTTAAGGACTTGAATCACATATCTAGTTAACTACCCCAATAATTAATTCACCATAAGCCAAAGCATGCACAATAGACAAACCTTCTTTAAAGTGATTATTGAGCATTATTTAACTCACAAAATACTGAAAAAAAAAGAACATATAATTTACCACAAGTATGGAGCCCAGCAACCTCCATAGTATTTTTAATCTTATTATTTTACCTTCAAGGATGCTTCAATGGACAAGAAAATAGAGGCTTCATGAACAAAGAAGCTCCAATTTCTTGCTTGGCATACCTTATAGTTAGTTCTAATCTGAATGCAAGTAGTTTGTATGTCTGCCACATGTTCTAAAATTAAATGCCTGGTTGGTATGACAGATACATTAGAATGAGCAGTCATATTTGTTGGCCCAGAGGCCTTCCACTCTAGTTTTGAAGATGATTAACTCATGTAGTTATGTTTACTAATTATCTTGTGATGTTTAGTTTCAAATCTCTTATCAAGATATTAGTAGGTAATTAGCTTCATCAAAGATGTTTTGAAAGCTTTCACATGGTGATTCAAGAGCCCGAGCGTCAAAGATCATATATAGCACTCGTTGGAGTCAAGCTCGGTGGATCACGGTTTGAATCGAGTCGACTTGAAGACGGAGTTCGTCAAGAAGACTTCGGTACATAGTTTAGTTTTTGTTTTAGATCCATTTGTAAAGATTAGATAGTGTGGTATGCTCAAGTTCACAACACACACACGTTTCATGTTTTCATATTGGTTTTCGGTTTTGCTTTAACCGATCTTGGTTTTCATGAATAGATGGTATCAATACTAGTTTACATTGTTTAAATGTATATTAGATATGTTCTATATACATGTATGCTTCATATCTTAGACAAACTTATTTTGATATGCCTATTCATGCGTTTGGAGTTTTGTGTTTTAACAAAACATATCTTTAGATTTAATATCAAAAACATGGATATATATGTGTTTCATGTATATTGGATTATATCCATATACAACATGCCTAAAAGGTGTTTAAGTATCATGTTTTTGTATTTGGATGAGTTTTGGAAAAATCGGATTTCCATTTGAAAAATCCAAGTTTTAGAAAATACAGTTTTTGGTTTTCGGCAAAATTTGTAAATCACAAAAATGGTTCAAAAAGTTTGAAATTTGTGTTGAAATTTTTCACACAAGTTTGTATATCAAAGTATTATACTGAACTTATTTTTGTAGATTTTTAGAAATTTTATGGGATTTATTTGACAAATAAAAACCAAATTTTTCAGTCCCTTAATGCTGCCTGCCAGGCTCTGTCGGTCGACCGGACCGGTCGACCGACGTACACAAGAACGTGCACGTTGACCTGCCACTTGGGCCGGTCGACCGAGCAGTCAACCGACTGCAAGTGCCCCACTCTCGGTTGGGGGCGATCGACCAGACGGTCGACCGTAAGCAAGGCACGGTCGATCGAGTGGTCCACCGGCCAGAGAGCATTTGCTCTCTGGATTGGCACGGTCGACCGGGCAGTCGACCGGAAGGCTCCAACAGTCAAATTTTTTATCGTTGGCGGTCGACCGTCAGCCGCCAGGGCTGAAAAACAGCCCAACGGCTAGTTTTTGATGGGGCTTATAAATACCCCATTTGTAGGGGGTTTTGGTTATGGTTTTTGAAGAGAAAAATTTCCTACTCTCTAGTGTTTTATTACTTGTTTCAAAAGAGTTTTTAAAGCTTTAAAGATTTGATCTTTATTTGTTTCAAAAAGGGTTTGAAAATCAAGAAAAAGGAAAGTCTTTTGGGATTGGTTTTTGATCTATATTTTTCTATCTATTCTAGAAGTTTTCCCAAGAGTTTTTCTTTGAGTTTTTGATTTCCAAACTCTTTGTTTTCCACACTTGAGCTATATCTTCTATCCTATCTATTTAGGATCTTTGTTTTGTAGAAGAATTTGTTTGTGGTTGAGATAGACCACTTAGATTGTTACCCTCCTTATTTGTGGTATCCCTCTTGTGTAGAGGTTGATTGTGGAGTGGTGGTTGGCTCCCTCTAGTGAGAGGTGGAGATTGGTGTTTGGCTCCCTCTAGTGTGAGGTGGAGTCTGTGTTGGTATCCCTCTTAGTGAAGAGGTGGATTGTGTTGTATTGGCTAAGTGCCTACCCCTCTTGTGTGAGGTGGTATTTGTGTTGCCTTTAGTGAGAGGTTGTATTGGTTGAGAGAGGAGTTGTCTACTCCCGGTTGTAGTTGCCCCAAATCCTCGGTGGAGGTTCCCTGTGTGGGAGTCCTGTGTGGACAAGTTAGTGGATTGAAAATCCTTCTGGGTGAAGGCGGGGACGTAGAGCTGGGTGCTCGAACCTCGAAACAAATCTTATTGTTTGCGTTTGATCCATTGACTCTTAACTCTCTCTCTCTTTACTTTTGTGTCTTGCATCATTCATATTGCTCATTCATATTTTATATGCTTGGCTTGTTTGTGTGTGCCTCACTTGTGCTTAACCACGAGAGCTTCATATAGCGCCTCAACTCTTATTCAGAGGAATCAAGAGGAGTTAGTCCAGAGCCCTTCACCGGGAATTCGGCTACACTCGTTAGTTGCATTAAGTGTAGTTGCTATTAGTTTTTAATTTCCGCATTTAGTACATTAGATTAGCCGTACACCTATTCACCCCCCTTTAGGTGTACTTTCAATTGGTATCAGAGCCTACGCTCCTGATATTTGGTTTAACCACCTAGGAGTGTGATCTTGGTTAACTAATCTATCATTTGCATTTGAATTTGCATTTGCACACTATTTGTTTATACACACTCATGGATTGCTTGTCACCTCCCATGTTTGATGTCTCCAACATGGACATGTGAAAATTTAGGATGTCCATGTATTTGAAAACCCTAGGCTTGCATGTTTTCCTTGCCGCTACCAAGAGATCCTATCTTGGTAATAGCAAGCATATAGAGGCCAATGCACAAGCCCTTGAGGCACTTAGAAGCACGCTTAATAAATAATATCTTATGTTAGTTTCTAACTGTGATTCCGCCTTTACAGTGTAGAACACGTTGACCTCCTCCAAGCTTCAATTGCCAATCCAAACGGAGGATGAATCTAGTGAAGAATCCGAGCAACAATGCTACATGATACAAGGGAATGACTCCCTTGAGGTATATTCAGAATCTCAATTAGATAATGATGATGCTAGTTCTTCTAGTAATGATTATGTTGATCCAAATGCTTTGAATGAAGAACTCTCCATTGTTTGTGAAAAATTATTAGAAAAATATAATCTTTTGAAAAAGAAGAGTTTTGAACTTAATAAAGAAAATAAGGATTTATGTTCAAGACTTGGGGCCTGTTTGTTTCGTTGCAAAACGTCGCAAGTCGTAAGTCGTAAAATGAGAATGGAAAAAGTGAACTGTAGCAGAGAAAATATATTGTATTTTACGGTGTTTGGTTGACAAAGTAAAGTGTAAATGTAAAAGTATACTGTGTTTTACGGTGTTTGGTTGATAAAGTGAAAGTGTAAATGGTAAAGTATATTGTGTTTTACAGTGTTTGGTTGGTAATGTAAAAGTGTAAGTGGAAAAGTTGACCACAAAATTAACTGTAGCAGTGATTTAAATATTATATATACTATTAAATTAAATCTACTATTGCAAATTAAATTGTATTAATAAATTTGAGATAAAAAATTAATAATCTTAATATTTTATTTATAACAATAATATTAATAAAATATTAGTATAAATAGTAAAATATTACTAAAATATTAACTAAATAAATAATATAAAATTTTAAGAAAATCTAAAGAACATTAATAAAATTTTAAGAATACTAATAAAATATAAATATTAAAAATCTTACAAAAATAATAAAATATAGTTATAATATTATAATATTAAAAATAATTGAAAATTATTATAATATAAATTTTATTATAATATTATTGTAATATTATAGAAATATAAAATTAACAAAGTAAAATATAATTATAATTTAATAATAAATTATCATTATAATATTATTATACTGAATTATTATTACAATATTAACATAATAAAATATAAATATAATAATAAAATATATTATGATATTAATAAAGTAACTTTTTATATTAAAAAATAAATAACTAAATATATAGTAATTTTATATTAAAGTATAATATTGTTATATTAATAAAATATTAACTCTAAATAAAATAATAAAAAATGGAATAAGTATTAATAAAATAATAAAGTATTAAATAAAATATTAAATAAAATTATTAAATTAAAATAGTAAAATATTAAATATTAAAACAATATTAAAAACAATAAAAAAATTAAAGATTAAAAATATAAAATAATTAAATAAGAAATTGAACACTATTTAAAATATTAAATATTTAATAATATTAAATTATATATTGATTATCAAGTAACTGTTTTGAACTGTAAGTGTACTACAAGTGAGAGTTACATGACCACAAAATTAACTGTAGCAACTGCAAGTGGGAAAATATGAGTGTAAAAGTGAGATTTACATGACCACAAATTTAACTGTAACAACTGTAAGTGAGAAAAGAAGAGTTGCATTTTGCAACTTATTTTTCAGCGAAACAAACAACAGAAAATGGAAAAGAAGTTTTACGACTTGCGTTTTGCGGCGTTTTGCGGCGAAACAAACACGCCCTTGATTTGGTTTTGCAAGAGAATGAAGAGATTTCTAGTGAACGTGACTCACTTAAATCTCAACTAGACCTTGCCCTAAAGGAAAATGAATTTTTAAAATCTAAAAATGATTGTGAAATAATTTTGAAGAAAAATGAAAACTTGTCTTCAAAAGTTGATTTTGTTTTAAAAGAGAATGACTCTTTGAAAAATAAAATTGATTTAATTTCAAAGGATTTGGAAATTTGTTTAAGGAAAAATAAATCTTTGAAAATTGATATTGATTCACATGTTTGTCATGCTAGTGTAGCTTCTTCATCTAGCCTACCTATTGCATGCACCTCTTCTATAATTGAAAATGATATATCTATGCTAAAGAAGAGTGTGGATTGTTTGGGCTCCACTTTGAGCCATTGTGCCATGAACCATACACGTTTGGAATCTTTGTTTCGAAAGAAACAAGTTCCTTCTATGCATGCACACCATACACGGCATACACATGCTTCTCACGTACACTCCCATAACACGATGTATGCTCATGTGTACACTTGTACACATTGTGAACGTAAGGGCCACCTTGCTAAATTTTGCTATGATAAGATACATGATGTAAATTTAGCAACTAAATATGTTTGGGTTAGAAAAGGAATTAACCCCCATGGACCCAAAAGAGTGTGGGTACCAAAAACCACCCCTATTGTATTTGATGTAGGTGTGGGCTCTCGCATGACGTGAGAGCGATGGTGCCTTGAAGTGGATGCGTTCCGAGCTTAAAGAGTATAATTTGGATGCATCACTTTCAAGGGGAGTTTGGTGGAAGGACCACCTTGTTTTGGAGACATGGAGCGTTGCCCTCATCGATTTGGTAACGGTCTCTTACTCCTCATATTGTTTACATGCTTTTCATATCATTGTTTTTAGCATGTTTTGATGTTTATTGATTAGTATGTTATATGTCATGTTTATTAGATTAGTGATATACATGATTAGTATTTGAGACACCCATATTTTTATATGGATCTATATTTAGTGTTCTCACTTTGTCTTAACTAATGTGTATATCCTAGATCTATGCATGTGCATGTACATAATGATCATATGTAAGTTTATGAGTTTTGTTTTGATATTTCATGCTTTGATTACTCGTTTGAATGTTAGTTTTCATTAAAACTAGGATATATACTTGTACATGTAATGAGCCACAAATAGACTATTATATGTTTGTACTTGAACGCTCATTTGTACTCATTAAATGTACTAATATAGTCTAGTTTTGATGATTCATACATTTGACTTGTATTCCCCATTTTACATGTTTTTCGTGTTTATGTTTAACTTCTTGTATATATCTATTTTGTCTAAACTATTGTCTATACATATACATCCTTTGAGCCACTAGTCTTCATGCATATACTTTGTGGACTCGTTATGTTTTGGATATGTATGTATACTTTAGTTTGAACATGACATACATATATCTTGAAAGATTCTAGTTTTGATGATTTTCATGTTTTAAGAAATTCATTTTTTGAGATCGATTGCCTAGTTTCATGATAATGTGTTTCACATAACTCTTTACACTCACTTTATTTAATGTTTTCTCATGATTTTGTTTTCATGAGTACTATTTGTGCTATATAGATTTTGAGTGTTTGGTGATCATGTGATCTACATGTTTTTCATGAAATACATTTTTGTTTTATTCCTTACTTGAAGGATTTCGTACTAGTTTACAAATTTTTCATATAACTAGTTCGTATTCTTCGCTTTGGTAAAGTTTTTCAAACATACTTTATTTTCAAACCTATCTTTGAAAACTCCTACCCATTTAAGGGCGGTTGGTTGGGCGACCATGCCTTGTATACTCTTTATTGAAAATCATTTTTAAACATGTGCATGAAATGGGTGGTAGGTAATATGAGTTATACACTTGATCTTATTATAGTTTCAATTGGTATCATTAGATCTTTTCAATTGGTATCAATATTGACATTTTTTTGTATACTCATATATTGTTTTTATATACGTATGCTTACACTTCAAATAGAATCAATTTCAATTGGTATCTAATTTTTCATACATATATATGTTTTATTTGTGCTTACTATATCTCTATATCTTTGAGCACAAATTTTGGGTATGCTAAGCTTGATTTTTAATGACTATTATATTTCAATTGATTAGTTTTCAATTGGTATCCTAATACTAGCTTATGCATCATTTTATTTGGTATTTCATAAAGGGGGAGAAAATTCGTATTTTATCTTTCAATTGGTATTTGTTTACCTTTGATTTCCACTCCCATACTTTATGATGAAAAATGATTGAAAAATTAATATTGATTTTAATTTGGTATCATATGTTTAAAATGAAAAATACTTACAATTGGTATCAAGATGTTTATTTGTTTACTTTCAATTGGTATCAAGAAAGTTTTTATTAACAAAAAGAGGGAGAAGTATTTGTTTTATGCCTCTTTTACTTTCAAATGGCATTTCTTAAAATTTTTTGTTGATGTGTTCACTTTCAATTGGTATCATGTTTGTGTTGATTGACTTTACTGTGAAGAACATGTTTTATTGGTTTTACTTGGACCCCTTTGTTGATGATTGACAAAAAGGGGGAGAAATATTTGAGTTTATATGCATATTTTTTTATGATTATGCATGTTTTTATATTGGTATCAAGTATTGGTATCAAGAGTGTTGTTTTATGAGCATAGTTTGGATTTTTATTGGTATCAAGAGCATTATTTAAGAACTTGTTTATGTAAAGAAGAGATAATTTATTTTGATATTAAGAGCTTGTTTTATGCATATTGATGCATTTTATGTTTGGTATCAAGAGCATGTTTTTGTATTTGGTATCAAAAGCTTATTTATGCATTGTCATGTTTAATATTCATTGCATATATTTATTGTTTATTGCTATGCATGAGTTAAGGGGGAGCTTCTTTGAAGCTTAACTTTAATCCATGCATATATAACTCCATGAGTTTTGTCATCATCAAAAAGGGGGAGATTGTTGGCCCAAAGGCCTTCACTCTAGTTTTGATGATGATTAACTCATGTAGTTATGTTTACTAATTATCTTGTAATGTTTAGTTTCAGATCTCTTATCAAGATATTAGTAGGTGATTAGCTTCATCAAAGATGTTTTGGAAGCTTTCACATGGTGATTCAAGAGCCCGAGCGTCAAAGATCATATATAGCACTCGTTGGAGTCAAGCTCGGTGGATCACGGTTTGGATCGAGTCGACTTGAAGACGGAGTTCGTCAAGAAGACTTCGGTACATAGTTTAGTTTTTGTTTTAGATCCATTTATAAAGATTAGATAGTGTGGTATGCTCAAGTTCACAACACACACACGTTTCATGTTTTGATATTGGTTTTCGGTTTTGGTTTAACCGATCTTGGTTTTCATGAATAGATAGTATCAATACAAGTTTACATTGTTTAAATGTATATTAGATATGTTCTATATACATGTATACTTCATATCTTAGACAAACTTATTTTGATATGCCTATTCATGTGTTTGGAGATTTGTGTTTTAACAAAACATATCTTCGGATTTAGGGGCCGTTTGTTTCGCGTAAAAGTCCGTAATTCGTAAATGACTTACAACCCAGTTACAACTACGGCGTTTGTTTGGACCGTAATTCGTAAAAGACTTACACAACCCAATTACCCCTCACTTGCAACCCAATTACCACTCACTTACAGCCCAGTTACAGTTAATTTTGTGGTCATGCAAATTTGTATTATTTTTTTATGTTAATATTAAATTTTTTTAATATTTAGCATTTTTAATATTTATTTGCAATATTAAAACTTTTTAAATCACCAAATAGTTAATTTTGTGATCAACTTTTTCACTTACGACTTACACATTACTACAACCAAACACAGTAAAGCACAATACACTTTTCCACTTACAACTTTATATTACCAACCAAACACCATAAAGCTTACATGCATGTAACTCATTTACAATTGTAAAAGACTTTATCAATTACAACTTACGAATTACGGCCAATTACGACAACCAAACAGACCCTTAATATCAAAAACATGGATATATATATGTTTCATGTATATTGGATTATATCCATATACAACATGCCTAAAAGGTATTTAAGTATCATGTTTTTGTATTTGGATGAGTTTTAGAAAAATCGGATTTCCATTTGAAAAATCTAAGTTTTAGAAAATACAGTTTTTGTTTTTGGCAAAATTTATAAATCACAAAAATGGTTCAAAAAGTGAAATTTGTGTTGAAATTTTTCACACAAGTTTGTATATCAAAGTATTATATTGAACTTATTTTTGTAGATTTTTAAAAATTTTATGGGATTTATTTGACAAATAAAAATCAAGTTTTTCAATCCCTTAATGCTGCCTGCTAGGGGTGAGCAGAGTTCGGTTATAACCGAAATAACCGACCAAAAACCGAAACCCGAACCCGAACCGAACCGAACCGCTCTAGTTCGGTTCGGTTTCAGTTTTGTGTTTCAAAAACCGAACTCGACCGAACCGAACCGAATCTGTTACCCTATATATCACCCCACCCAAATTCAATTTAGTGAATCATATAGTTCATAACAAAAACTAGTGAAAACTTATCTCATTATTTCTAGCAATACCATCTTTATTATGTTGAATATGTGAAAGTTATGTTAAGTACACCATCACAATTAAGAATAATATTTATATTAATATAGTTCTTTTTTTTTCATTCTTGCCATTAAAAGTTAGTAATAATTATGTGAGTTTTGATTTAAGAGCCCAAATATAACGTAAAAGTTTTAGAATATGAAATTTTTAATTCACATTAAGGTTAGGATCTTTTTCTTATTTTTAATTTGGGTATTTAATATTTGAGATTAGAATATTAAAGGATGATAATATAATGGTGATTAAAAAATGTAAGAAATGATGGAAAAATATTGGCCTAACCGAAAAAACCGAAAAACCGAACCGAACTTAGTCGGTTCGGTTCGGTTCGGTTACTAAGTCTAATCGGTTCGGTTTGGTTTTGCAAAAATTAGCAAAAACCGAACCGAACCGACCGATACTCACCCCTACTGCCTGCCAGGCTCTGACGGTCGACCGGACCGGACCCAGAGTCGGTCGACCGGACCGGTCGACCGACGTGCACAAGAACGTGCACGCTGACCTGCCACTTGGGCCGGTCGACCGAGCGGTCGATCGACTGCAAGTGCCCCACTCTCGGGTGGGGGCGGTCGACCGGACGGTCGACCGTAAGCAAGGCACGGTCGACCGAGCGGTCGACCGGCCAGAGAGCATTTGCTCTCTGGATTGGCACGGTCGACCGGGCGGTCGACCGGAAGGCTCCAACGGTCAAATTTTTGACCGTTGACGGTCGACCGGGCCGGTCGACCGTCAGCCACCAGGGCTGAAAAACAGCCCCAACGGCTAGTTTTTGATGGGGCTTATAAATACCCCATTTGTAGGGGGTTTTGGTTAAGGTTTTTGAAGAGAAAATTTTCCTACTCTAGTGTTTTATTACTTATTTCAAAAGAGTTTTTAGAGCTTTAAAGATTTGATCTTTATTTGTTTCAAAAAGGGTTTGAAAAATCAAGAAAAAGGAAAGTCTTTTGGGATTGGTTTTTGATCTATATTTTTCTATCTATTCTAGAAGTTTTCCCAAGAGTTTTTCTTTGAGTTTTTGATTTCCAAACTCTTTGTTTTCCACACTTGAGCTATATCTTCTATCATATCTATTTAGGATCTTTGTTTTGTGGAAGAATTTGTTTGTGGTTGAGATAGACCACTTAGATTGTTACCCTCCTTATTTGTGGTATCCCTCTTGTGTAGAGGTTGATTGTGGAGTGGTGGTTGGCTCCCTCTAGTGAGAGGTGGAGACTGGTGTTTGGCTCCCTCTAGTGTGAGGTGGAGTCTGTGTTGGTATCCCTCTTAGTGAAGAGGTGGATTGTGTTGTATTGGCTAAGTGCATACCCCTCTTGTGTGAGGTGGTATTTGTGTTGCCTTTAGTGAGAGGTTGTATTGGTTGAGAGAGGAGTTGTGTACTCCCGGTTGTAGTTGCCCCAAATCCTCGGTGGAGGTTCCCTGTGTGGGAGTCCTGTGTGGACAAGTTAGTGGATTGAAAATCCTTCTGGGTGAAGGCGGGGACGTAGAGCTGGGTGCTCGAACCTCGAAACAAATCTTGTTGTTTACATTTGATCCATTGACTCTTAACTCTCTCTCTTTACTTTTGTGTCTTGCATCATTCATATTGCTCATTCATATTTTATATGCTTGGCTTGTTTGTGTGTGCCTCACTTGTGCTTAACCACGAGAGCTTCATATAGCGCCTCAACTCTTATTCAGAGGAATCAAGAGGAGTTAGTCCAGAGCCCTTCACCGGGAATTCGGCTACACTTTGGTTGCATTAAGTGTAGTTACTATTAGTTTTTAATTTCCGCATTTAGTACATTAGATTAGCCGTACACCTATTCACCCCTCCCCCTCCCTCTAGGTGTACTTTCAATATTTCCTAGATGGAGTAGCAAGAAAAATAACTTACTCGATAAAAACTGTTTTAAGGAACTGATTCAAATTACTAAAAGAGTTGGAATAGATCAAAATTTTTATGAAATGCATAAATCAAGTTAACATTCTTCCATTTTAAAAAAAAGTTGTCAGTTAAAATCATAGATAAAGATAAAAGCCACAAGAAAAATATACAACAGTAGTTTAATAGTGATTATGCCAGCCAGCTGTCCATCTAGTTCAACATGAATCTTACCAATTTGGTGTTAAAGTATATAACGTAAACTTGAAGCTGATGAATTAGCAAGCATCATCTATATGAGTTAAAACTAATATACACAACAAAAACCTCTTCTTTTTCAAACCAATTCATGATTCTTCTTTTATAGTTAGCGAGTAGTTTGTATGTGTGCCACATGTTCTAAAATTAAATGCTTGGTTGGTATTACAGATACATTAGAATGAGCAGTCATATTTCCTAGATGGAGTAGCAAGAAAAATAACTTACTCGATAAAAACTGTTTTAAGGAACTGATTCAAATTACTAAAAGAGTTGGAATATATCAAAATTTTTATGAAATGCATAAATCAAGTTAACATTCTTCCATTTTAAAAAAAGGTGTCAGTTAAACTCATAGATAAAGATAAAAGCCACAAGAAAAATATACAACAATAGTTTATTAGTGATTATGCCAGCCTGCTGTCCATCTAGTTCAACATGAATCTTACCAATTTGGTGTTAAGTATATAATGTAAACTTGAAGCTGATGAAATTAGCAAGCATCATCTATATGAGTTAAAACTAATATACACAACAAAAACCTCTTCATTTTCAAACCAATTCATGATTCTTCTTCTATATATTTAGTAATATTGAGGGCAATAAAAGACAGTTGCATTGACATCAATTTTAAACAAAAACTTGGATATACAATACATAATAATCATATTTATAATTAATTTGGGGTACTCTGATTGATTCAATTTAGCAGTGGAAGCAAATACCGTATTCCATTTTGATAAAAAAGGAAAATGGTTAGCCTTGCAGCTTGTTCGCAAATGAGAGGCCTCATGGAGGATGCTATCCAGAACCTGTGGTTCTCAATTCTAATGAAAATTTTACACAATTATCCAATATTATGAAACAAGCATGGAACTGAAACTGGTTTAATAATATTGCTCAAAACATTCAGCTTGGAGAAGCTTCAAAAGCAGGACTTCAAGGGAGAAAGAGGTAAACTGGGCTTTAAGACCACCCAGCAATCCCGAAAGCTTTGGAGGGACAAGCTTTTCTACACAAAGCAATTCTTTCGCATTAATGAACGGAAAACCATTACTCATGTGAGAGTAAAGCATAAATATGATAAATTCTATGCTCTCACTCCCAATCATGAGCATATTCTACATTATCAAGAGTCCGCTTAAAAAACTGCAACGCTGCCAAATCTATCCAATTTGTGCTCTACGGAAACACATCTATGTACAAGGATTCTCAACATAATGGTGATGACTGTGGACTAATAGAACCTGAGTTTTCTTTTTTCATCTTTTTCTGCATCACCTAGAATACAAAAATTCTAATTTGGGTGACCTAAAGGGGAAAAATTAACTCAGTGAACTCACTCAGACACTGAAACTAATTTAAATGGAAAAAGGCATGACTGCAAATTAATCTATAACAGAACATATAAATTTTGAAGCAGATAAACTTACATCTGAGAAATTATGTCCCTGGCTTTTGATGACTTGAACGAGGTAACCCTCTTCATCACCAACTTCATTCACTTGAAAGCAACCAATAATGATACTATCGTCACGCAACCACTTGATGGAATCCACTATCCAAGCAGAGAGAAAGGGTCAGCTCTGAAGCATGCCTAGTCTAGTATAAAGAAAAAGGGAAAAAAAAAAAAAACTTCCCGGCATTGTTAGGTTAAATTTAATAGAAGCAGATGAGAGAGAATAAAACCAATTTTAGAGGAGGAAAAAGAGAACATATAAAGGGACAACTTACAGGAGAGAAGAGGAAGAAGTATTACTACTTTTTCTTTAAATCAACTACAAGCACTGTATAACTCGAAGGGAAAAAAAAAACTACAAGCACTGCAACACAAGAAAATTTATCTCTTCTCCGCTCTAGCCAGCCATATTTGAGGAGCAATTACCTAGCAGCACAGCTTTCCTTTGTAAGACCCTTAACAAAGTTGAAGAATGGCTATCTAAAACCTAAGCATGGAGTCATCAAATCTTGATTAAATCATCTTTTTTACCTTAAAATAGATCTTAAAACCAAGCTTAACTCAGGGTGCTGCATCCATGTTGTAAATAATCCATCAATTACAGGCTTAAGGGGAAAATAAGTTGAGTGACATCTAGTCCCAACATATTCCCAGACCCAAGACCATTTTTCAAGTAATCCTTGATCCTAATTACCATGATTTCAACTAAAATGTTCCTGGCCATTAAGAACTCGCGGTGCCCAAATATTTTCATGAAAGTACCTCCTAACTATTTCCAAGAAGCTTCAATATTTGGCCAGATGCTTTGTGTAAATACCAATATTAGCATAAGGGCAAAAGGTACTGAAAATCCAAATTCAATTGGTTTCTCATCCCAATAAAACTGGTTTCTCATTTACTGATGCCAACGAGATGATGCTACAACTTTAATCTGGAGGTTCGACCTCTCGGGAAAAAATAATAATCAAATAGTGTGTCAGATGACGAAAATGAAATTAAGTACCATTCACTATTGGCATCACACTTGATTAACTTCTGATATTTAACCTTAAGTAATCATACTAGTTTCTTGCTGGTGCTATTTTAAGAGAATCATTTTAACATCTTTAGCGACATCTGTGAAGCTTACAAATGGTAGTCGTCAAAATTCAATTATGCCCAACCAATATAGATACCAACTATTCTTTGTCACTATCAGGTTAAGGTGTTAGAAGACTCAAGCCAAAGAAGCAAGAGTAAACCCATCCCTATATTAGTATGTGATTGATAGAGGATGTAATAACTCCTGCATGCAAACATAGTCTTCAACAACTTCAGATTTCTTTCAAATCATAAATTCATTCCTTGCTTGAGAACAGTAATTTCTCTTGAACATTCAGCTTGTAGCTATTTAGCTTTACAAATCAATATGTTATACCTATAACGAATTTTGGATGGATTAGCAGAATCATGCTGCTGGTGCTGGGTATAGTACAAGGAAGTTTCACCGAAGCAAATAGAATTCAAATAATAATATCTGAGTATATACGCATGTCTATAAATCAGCTGCACTTGATAAAGCAGAAATAACAGCAATACACTTCTAGCATGCATATGTATGCTAGTTCAAACAATCTGCTCAAGATCTGTAATCCCAACAAATAACCAAAAGCAAAGGTGAAACTCTAAACTTCTTTAGACTGAGAATTTCTTAGAAAGATAACAAAACTTCCAAGATAATGGTCATTTAAAATGGCAAAAGAAAGCAGACAACAGATTTGTAGAAGAGAACCTTTCACTGTATACTCTGAATCTGTAGGAGGCCAGGTCTCGAAAGAGAGTGACATGCTAAATATTTCCTTGAAATTAGATGACAATACCATCATATTATGCTTTCTTGCAACCGCAACAAAACCACCATCTATGCTCCAGTCAACTAAGGATACAGAAACAAGTTGTATCATTTAGGATTACAGTTCAAAGTTAGTAACAACTATAAGTGAGGCATTAGCACAAGATTTCAATGAGAAGGCAATTAAGTAACAACAATAAAAGATGCCCTATAAATTAGTGTGACCTACAAACAAAGACTGACATAAGCTTCATATTTCACATTTTAGTTAGGAAAAAAGGAATACATGATAAAACAGAAACAAAAAGGAAACAAGCAAAGCACATGTAAATAACAGTTCCTGATAACTAACCAAGAAATTTGAATAATCATAAACGTTACATAAAAACCGTATCCATACAATATAACCTATTTGTGTGACCAAAGCAATAGAGCATAAAACAGCAGACTTTAATAAGGTCACAATCCATAAAAGATGGATATGTCAATAATAATATGCTCACAAAAAAGGGAAGAATATAACTGTTTAGTCACACCTAATAATTAATTATCAGCAGTCACTTTGGCAACAAAGAAAGACAAAGGAGAGAGAAATGGATAACAAGAAGGCTCACCGGAGTCATGTTGATCACAAGCTAGGATGATCGATAAAGGCTGGGGGAGAAATCATGAAAAAGATGAAGGCCATAAACTACAAAACACCAATATTATTGAAGGCCTACGTTGCCTCCAAGGCATCGTTGTAAAAAAGCCTCAAAAATCCCCCAATAAAGCCCCACTTTAATGGAAATAGCCTAGTGGGTGCTTCGTTGTAGCCTAAAGTCCTCTACCGTCTATTTTACAGTCTTGAAGCCCCAATTCAGCCCGCTTCTAAGCTCGATTTGACCCTCCTCCAAGCAAGTAAATGTAGAATAAACGTATATTTTCCGTTTATTACCTCTCTCTCACCCCTCTATATAGTCGTAGTCGTAGTTAACTAACTATAGATAAAGGGTCTCGCGATGACAAGTTCTCACAAGTCATCAAAAGGTTATTTCTTAATTACTTAATATTTTTTTACCTGTTCTTTTGCCAAATTTCTTAATTATCCATATCGTGTGCTTTTGAAATTCTTATACTGATGCCCATTCTTATATTCACTAGTTAAAATTGTAAAAATATGGCTTTTTTGTATTTATGGCATATAACTAATATAAATCATTCAAAAATTAATCTTCATATTTGTATTTTCTACTGTTATGACTTCTTTATTTTTGAAAAAAAAAATCCCACCAATTCTTATCACTTTGTGTGTCTTATTTCTTTTATATTGACATGCTTACATTTTGTACATTACATGTTTTGACGTTTACATTTATCTTCTATATCATTCTAGTTTTCATTCTAATTCTTATTTAGTTTGTAAATTATTGTATTGAATGATAGAGTGACTCAATTTTAATTTTTAAAATTGTCTTCTTAGATTTTATATCAAGGAAATATTTATTTTATTTGTCCTCAATATGCTTTAACATATTTTTATATTGCATATTACTTGAATAATCAAAAAATCTCTTTTTAATTTTTTTTTGGTTTCTATTTTTCCACTTTTTATTTGCTTTTTCTATTTTTAATTTTAAAATATATTTAAAAATAGAATTGGTGATTTTTGCCCCTCAGGCCCCGCTGAAGCCTCTTAAACCTAAGCCTTTTCATACCCCTATGCTCCGCTTTCCGCTTTCCACAACATTGCTCCTAGGGACCAGCATGCTAGAACATAAGCCATGTCACTGTTTTAATGGCTAGTTTAAGAATTTCATGAGTTGTTGCCATCCTTTTCCCAGTTCATATGTGGAATGGAACCATGATGCATCTAGTAATTTTCTGATATGGGGGGTTCATATTATATTGTGTGGAAGTTTGGAAAGTTGACATCATCAAATATTCTATGATGCATTTGAGATTTTTAAATATAGAGAAACTCAAATGATGTTGTGTCATGTGTGGAAGTAAGGAAAGTTAACAAGACCCGATGATCTAAAGAGAGGAGATGTGTGCTATTTCAGCGTAGAGTAAAAAGGGTATATTTCATATAAACAATGTTAGTGATGTCAAAAAATCACAAAAGCAAGTAGAGAAGCCAGCAAGGAGGGTTCAAAAAAGGTGGCAAATCAACACATCAAAAGGAATCATGAGAGAAGGCAAAAGAGTCTAGTAGAAGACTTGAAGAAGAAAAGCTTTACTTATGTGGTCCAATGAGTGTGAGGATCAATGGATGCATTTGCTCAAAGGATATGAAAGAAGCCCACCAGTTGACAGAAAATAAACAAGCATGGAGGGTTCTTTCAAACAAGCATTATGGGTTTGGATCAAAATGGCAAAGGAAAGCGGGAGTACTGTGGGAGGAAAAAATGATTATGCAGTTCATTAGCATATAAAGCGAGGATGCCTTTCCATTGTGTCTCCTTCGATTAGTTTAAGATCAGTGAGGCGCTATGCTAATTGGAAGTGGCTACAAAGCCCAAGTCAATACTAATACAAGGAGGCTTTGTTGAAGGCAGTGAAGAATATAAGAACTTATCTCCAACATCATGAACATAAATGAAAGAGAAGTGGCTACGGTATTCATGAGCATGCTTAAACCTATAACACCGAAGAACTAGTTATACATTGCAACATGAAGTTGGAATCTTCAGTAATCGTGGATCAGAATGTCGCAGTGAATATGTACCCGGGCCCTCTACACACCACCCTTCACACCAGGAAATGGGTGTCGGCTGAAACATCAAACCAATGATCACCCAGGACTTCTGTGTACCACTAGTGCCACAAAGGCTTTTTGGTGGTCTTATTGGTGCATACCACGGTGGGGTCTTTGACTGGGGTGAAGTTGTAACAAGGTAGCCGTAGGGGAACCTATGGCTGGAATGACTCCTGAGCAATGGAAATGCCCTTGCCTACTTGACTAAACGGAAGACACAAATACACAAGATTTAAACAATTTAATTGATAACTCCAAAGGAGACACATATGGGTCAATATATATGTTGATCGGGGGACACATGCATTGAAAATGTAGGGCCAGTTTGTGACTTCCAGATCTAACAAATAAAATGGTGGAGAATGCGATGAACAAGAAAAGGTGAAATCAACTAAGATAGTTGTAAAACTCATGCCTTCGACTTTATTCTTAGGTATTTGAAAATACACAAGTTCAGGGAACTACTAAGGCTAGATTACCCATCCTCATCTAAAGTCGCCAAAAGAAACTGCAATGATGCCATGCTATACTCACAAGAGAGACCTCGTGAGGCCAGGGCATCCTCACCTAAGGCTAACCTTCTTGCCTCGTACTCTCTTTGCATCCAATTCTGAAACACCCAACAGTCTTCGAAAGGGTGATCTACATATTGGTGATAGATTGCAAGATTTGCAACTTCATTCATTCCATTAGACAGTATAGTTGAACAAGATAGGAAACGGAAGCTTTAAGGGTATGTCTTGGCTAAATGAACATATTCTAAATAGTCAAAGAACGGAAAGGGCAAGCCAACAACAGCTTTAGTTACATGTCCAATATTTGGTAAGGTCAGTGAGGTTGCTGCTTAAGCGTATGAGCGCAGATTCAAGTGACCATTATGTTATCAACGACTCAACATGCAAGAGAACGCAAATGAGGGAAATACAAAAGACTACAGGAACAATGAAAGACAGTACAAGAGTATCATAGAAAAGAATGCAAAGAAAGAATCTGATAGCTTTATCACATTTGATTGTGCTTTCCGAATCCCTATTACTAATATAGGAAAGAGTGTCTAAGCTATAGATACATTGTTGGCCTGCATGGGGATCTCTATTTGGGTTGTTGAAATCTAGGAAGCATTGACACGAACACGGGGCATGGATACGAAAGGACTTGGACTTAAAGACACAGAAAATCCTTAAAAAGTAGGATATAGGGGCACGACAACATGTGTATATGGTTGGCGTCAATATATAATAAACATCAAAACGAGTAACAAAATAAAACATTAGTGATTCACATTCATAGCTTCTAATCACCCCGTAAAATTATACAAAGAAATCTAAAAATCCATCTAGTGCTTGACCTATGACATTATGATACCCCTCACATGCTGGTGAGTAGTTTAGATTATGCTCAAATAGTATTATGATTATGTAAAAGGATCTCTTTTTATGCATGTTTAAGCAACAGATCGTTTTCAAGATCTCAAACATGCAACCCTAGGATTTTTTTTTTTAATCTGGACATGGCAAAATATGGGCTTTCTTGGTTTCTTTTTTCTTTCTTTTACTTGCGGCAACAAAGTTGCAGCATGTCCGATATGTGCAGGGCAAGTGTTGATGGCTGATATGTATCAGACACTATAATAGGACTCACTTTAAGAAGTCTGTGCCCATGGGTTGAAATACAGCTGGATTATGGGTGGAAATTCATTTAGAAAAGTAGCTTTCTGAGAAATTCAAAGCTCAACCATCCTTTTAATTCAATGTAAAGGATTTAGCAAAAATTTTTAGACAATTAATGCCGCAAGGAGGGGTTTGTAACATGCAATCAGGAATAGCAAACACAGTGAAGAAGAAAGTGATTTTCAACTAAAATAACCAGTGCAGTAGTATTCCATTAAAACTGAGAGGCAAGTAATTTTTCTTTCAACTATCCATGACTCAAATCGCCTTACATAAAATTGGATATCAAGATGATAACCCAAAAAAGCCTAACTTAAACACTAAGAAAGACTCGAAAAAAGGAAGAATATAACTGAAAAATCTAGATGAACTCGCAATTGACCTAAAATGGTATGTCAACCTGATGTAATACCAACCTGGATCGCAATCACCTTCAAATCGTAACCAAAATTTAAAATTGAGACAAGATAAGATTTTGGGTTTCCACCCTTACACGGACTTCTCACCCCAAAACTCGAGAGCAAAAAAGACTCAAGAATTAAGCCAGATAATTTGAGGAAATTTTAGTCATTCCATTGTCCCTTATTCATTGAGTTGAGCCTCTTTATATAGGCTCTTACAAAGTGAACTCCTCGGATATAACCGATGTGGTACTAAAAGCAAAATAAACAAAATACAAAATCCTCTAAATAAGTTAAGGCATGAAAAGATAACTGGGAACTGGCATGATGTCCTCATCAATTCCCTCGGGGTGGGAGAAACTCGACCCTGTCGAGTGAGGACTCTCCTCACGAAGAATCTCAATCGGGCCAAGGTGGTGGTCGTAGCAACATCACTGGTACGCCATGTTGATACCATGGTGGTGGAGGTGGAGTTGGCCTCCGTGACGGGTCGGCTGTGAAAGATGGCAGCTCGATCAAGACATAGAGAGTAGACCAAGGCGCATCATCCCTGCTGAAGACGGAGCTAATACTAGGATCTCATGGGCTATCCAACTCATAAGTAATGGAAGCAATCCTCTTCAGAGCCTATCGAAGTCTTTACGCCAAGCGGGCAACTTCCTCACAGCCTCACAGTGACTCGTAACCATCACCGTATTATCAACCGTAAATTCCTGCAAAGTACTATACGGGTACGCAGCAAATTTGTGAGTATCATTGCAAATTGCTATCGGCCTAGTGATATCATCAATATATGCAACATGCAAATGCAATGTAGTAGGCTCAACTATCTCATTCCCATCATCACCGGCGCTATCAGATATGTGAATTTCATCAATAACCAATGTGTCGGCACCAACTGATGTGTCTTCAATTATACTAACAGTATTGGAAGAAACGTGGTAATGTTCGAGACGTCAACTTCATCATTAGACACAATTCTAACATGTTGACTCTCCGAAAGACACTGATAATCATAATGTCCATATCCCTCACATTTAGAACACCTGGCCTTAGCATTGATTAAGGTTTTGAAAGTCAAGTCCAAACCTTAATGCAACATCAAAGGCCTCTTCAACAGTGTCTAAGTCATAGGGGCCAGTAATCATAGCACGTTTTATTTTAGGTCGTAAACCCCAAACAAACCTAGTTAGAGTCTCAGAAGGGTGCTCTCTCACTTCACTACGATGGGTTAAGTCCTTAAATATGGCAATGTAATCATGAACGGACATATGACCCTGGTTGAGATTGTGTAGCTGGTTCAAGTGGGGGTCCCTATAGTGCTGACTAGTCATGATGGCTCAAGCAAACAAGCAAATGCAGTGGAGAACCCTAGAATCAATTAATCTAAATGTATGCACTAAACAAAAATACCCTAAATTTTAAGTTCTAAATGCAAAGAAAAATGTATTCCTAAAATGATGAAAAGTGAAAAATGTTGATGCAACCACTAGATCGAAGCAAATAGCATTTCAACCAATAAATTATATCAATCCATGTAGTAGTTGCAAGTAATCTAACAGTTAACGATTCAGATCAAGTTATGATATCACCTGAGGGGAAGTCGTTCACGCCCAAACGCAAAAATTCTTGAAAATTCCTTGGAAAAATACTCACACTGAAGAGTTGAAAACGCTCACAAGACTCCTGGACAGCGGTGATAAGAAGTGGAAGCTGGCTGCCTCGAGAATGGCGCAAATCGGGCGCGAATCAGGGCGGGAAACAAGCTCTGAACTGTGGTGCACTGATCTGCTGAGTTGAATCTGACAGACGATCAGAGCTTGAACCAGATTATGACTGCTGTAGGAGCGTGGTACTGATTGTCACGAATCCATTGCCTCGAGAATGACTCAATTTGGACTTGAAACGGACTCTGAACGGCCTTTGGAAGTTAGGTGATGAACCTGGACTGTGCTGACTTAGTCAGCTCAGTAACTCGGTAAAGCTGACTCAGTGTTCCACTGAGTTGCTATCGTATTGCACTGAGTCACTGCTGAGTTGACTCGGACTGAGTCACGCAGATCAGGGCCGAGTCAAATGGGCCTGAGTCACCCGGACCGAGTTGATTGTGGCCGGGTCGGATCGTTTCGGTCGGGTGGCGTTAATTGGCTCCGACCCGATCGAGCGGACTTAAAATTCAGATCGGATCGAATCCGATCTCAATTCTTCACACCAGGCGCTAGGGCAGAGCGACACGATCTCGGCGTGTACAGGCGACGATTCCGACGAGGTTACGACGAGGAACTTCTGGCGGCTTTTGGGTGTCGTTGAGGCTCCGGTGACGATGGCGAATGACCAGAGGGACTCGGCGACTTTGGGAAGTGGAAGATTGTCCGGCGAGGTCTTCAGTGGACTCCGATGAGTGCGCTGGCAGCTCCGGAAGGCGGAGGTGAGGGCGGTAAGTGGGGAACCGGCGAGGATCTCCGACGAAGGCACTGGATCTGCTCGGATCTGCCCCGATCAGCGCCGGCGACGATCGGATCTGATGAGATGGTGGCGGCAAGAGGCGAAGAGTTCTTCGTCCTGCTCGACGTGACGGTGGTGTGGCGACAAATCAACGCCAGGCGACGATGATCCGGGGAGGAAGGAGGAAGTCTGGTGGTGCGGAGGCGACGTTGGAGATCCGGCGAAGTCGCGGTGGAAGCGACGACGGCAACGAGATCCTTAGACTCCGTTCACACTCACCCGATCAGCTCTTTTCTTCTCTTTGCTATCGGCTAGGGCAAGGCAGGAGCGGCGGCGACGTCCGAGGAAGATGGCGGAGCTCCGACGAGGCCTTGGAAGTCCGGTGAAGGGGAATGGTGAAGATCAGTCGTCGGTGGCCCGTGAAGAACCGGCGGCGGGGTGCCCTTGTCTGGTTAGGATCTCTGACGAAGGTACGGCGAAGCGTTGACGATGATGGGGACAGCGAACCGCTCTGATCGAGGGGATGACGTGGGCGACGAACTGCTCTGATCAAGTGGCTGGATCTGCTTCGATCAAACCCTGTATGTGTCGGTGCAGTCGATCGGATGAAACGTCACAGCAAGTCGGTGGAGACTTCGGTGAAGACCGAAGGTGCCGGCGAGGGCGTCGAATCTGATATTGATGATGTCGGTGATGCGGAGATGATGTTTGGTGAAGAAGCAGGTAGAGGGTGTGGAGGGTGATGAGATAGAGATGTTGATTGGGGAAGAAGAACAGTTGAATTTTTTTTTTAAATTTCAGAGGAGAAAATGTAAAATAACGGATTGGATTTTGTTGGGAATTCTGAAGAATTTTATTTTTATTTTTTTGGATTTCTGGAAGGGGAAGGAGCGCGGGGAAGATGTACAGGGATTCTATTTTCTTTTTTTTCTCTTTTTTTTGGTGGATGGATCAAGGATCTAGATCTAGATTCGGGATTGGTATATGAGAAGATTTTAGATCAAGATGAAAATTGAAGTGGATTGAAAACCAGTGCTCTGATACCAAAATGATGTAATACCAACCTGAATCGCAATCACTTTCAAATCGTAACCAAAATTTAAAATTGAGACAAGATAAGATTTTGGGTTTCCACCCCTTACACGGGCTTCTCACCCCAAAACTCGAGAGCAAAAAAAGACTCAAGAATTAAGCCAGATAATTTGAGGAAATTTTAGTCATTCCATTGTCTCTTATTCATTGAGTTGAGCCTCTTTATATAGGCTCTTATAAAGTGAACTCCTCGGATATAACCGATGTGGTACTAAAAGCAAAATAAACAAAATACAAAATCATCTAAATAAGTTAAGGCATGAAAAGATAACTGGGAACTGGCGTGATGTCCTCATCACAACCATTCAAAACACTGGTTGATTTCATTAATTCTAAAGTTAGTCGTTCAACAAAAATTTACAGAACAACGAAATCTTCAACCTTCATAACTTCTTCCAATGAGTTCCATTCTTGAAATCCAAGATGCTCTGGGAAATGTTTTCCAGCTTGTTTCCTTGGAGAGGGTGTTCCTTTGGTTTAGTAATTTATGCAAGTATACTTCAAACTTCTTCCTTCTCCTTGTCCCAAGAATCAACAGCTACACTCTGAAATAATTTGCCCCATAACCTTCAATCAAAGGAATCTTTGCCCGCTTCAACTGTACTTCATGCCCTTTCTCCATTTAAAGAACCTTATACTTTTCTTTCAGTCATGAATCATTAGTTCTAATATCTAACTAGAAGATTTTTTACAACTATAGCGCTTGTTTTATGGTCGAGTCCCTCAGTTACAAGGAATGTTTCATGAAAATATTTGCCTCAAAAATAACTCCTCAAGATGCAAGAGGAACTTGATAACATTCTGAGGGGTACAATATAACATGGGTGTGGCAAAAATGCCTCCGCACCTGCATCCGACACGAATCGAGTATGGATTCCTACCCGACACGTGCACAACACGTGTAGGGCACGGTCAATCCGTGCCCGATTCATGGTCAATGGTCAAGAAGAGGCAGGTGCGGTCAACTCGGGTTGGGTGCGGGACGGATTAGGAGGATTCGGTTTATTTTGAAAAAAAACCGACTTCATCCCGACCCGATTTCATATAACTCTAAATCCACCCTCCCCCTCTCAAAAAACCCCATGATCTCTCTCCTCTCTATAACCCTAAATCCCTCACAGCTCCTCCTCCCTCGGTCATCCTCTCTCGTCGCAGTTCGACGGATCGAAGTCGCTGATCGACTCCTCTCTCTCGTCGAAGGATCGCAGTCGTCCTCTCTCTCGTCAAAGGATCTCAGTCGTTCACTCTCTCATCATCGTCATCGTCATCGTCGTCTCTTGAAGTCCTCCCTCGTTGTCATTGAAGGATCGCAGTCGTTGTCGGCTCATCGAAGTCCTCTCTCGTCGTTGGCTCTTCGAAGGGGGTAATTTTACCTCCCCCTCTCTCTGCTCTCTTTCTCTCTCTCAAGATCTCTCTCTGTGTGTCTCTGCTCTCTCTCTCTCTGAGAGCTTTCTCCCCTCTCTCACTCTCTGCTCTCTCTCAGGATCTCTCACTGTGTCAGAGAAAGCAGAGAGAGATCCTGAGGGGGGGAGAGAGAGCTTTCTTTCTCAGAGAGAGCAGACATAGAGAGAGATCCTGAGAGAGAGATGCTTAAGTAGTTAAGTTTATGTTTAATTAATAATTTCATGTCTAATTGCTAATTGAAATTGATTGATAATTTCTTGTTTAATTGATAATTGAAATTAAGTTTATTTCATGTGTAATTGATAATTAAAATTGATAGTTAATTTTTATGTTCAATTGATAAATGAAATTAAGTTTATTTCATGTTTAATTGATAATTGAAATTAAGTTTAAAGTTAATTAATAATTAAATTGATAGTTAACTGCATTTATATGTTGTAAACTTGTAGTTAATATTTGTGTTTATATGTTGTTGTTATTGTGTTTATAAATTGTAGTTAAATTGTTAATTTAGGTTATAT
This sequence comes from Agave tequilana, assembly GCA_038442645.1. NCBI lineage: Eukaryota > Viridiplantae > Streptophyta > Magnoliopsida > Asparagales > Asparagaceae > Agave > Agave tequilana. The sequence goes on along the minus strand of JAVJIF010013061.1, from coordinate 26,813 downwards.
GTTGTAGTTAATATTTCCATAGTGTTGTTATTGTGTTTGTAGCAATGGAAATAGAAGGCAGGTCAAGTGTAGTACAAGCAGTGTTTTAATATCGGATATCGGCGACATATCAGTCAACAAAATTATACACTGGATACTGGATATCGGGTGATATATTGCGATATAGTACTAAATATCAGGCGTCAAATCGGATGTCATACTAGATGAATAATATACACGTGATTGCCTACATAAATCATATGAAACTACTTAAAACAAGTTTAAGGTTGTACACTCATAAAGGATACTTATTTTTTGTAGAAGATCCACAAACGCGTTCGTAAAAACTTATCAAATGTGTCACGTGACAATATATCGGATATTTCATCTCGGATATCGGCCGATATATCAACCACGTGGCAATATATCGGCCCATATCGATCCAAAACGATCTCCGGTAAAATTTTACACTTATCGTATCATTTTCGATAAAATACCGATATCTCAGCCGATATACCAGTATATCAGCCGATATTTAAAACAGTGAGTACAAGAGGATCATACTCCTCTTTGATTGTAATTTTCTTTTGACAATAATATGTTGTTTAACTTGGTGGATATTTTATAGTATGATAATAGTATGTTGTTTAACTTGGTGGTTGATTGTAATTTTGACATTTTATAAATTTATCTATATATAATAAAATATGTCTGTTGTATCCCTGTATCCAATTTTTTTTGTATTTTGCCATATCCCGTGTCGGTGTCAGTGTCGTATCCGTGTTCCACACCCGTGTCCGTGCAACATAGGAGGGGTATAGGACCAAACTAACTACAAATATAAGCTTGTTATTGCTTGGTTATAATAACTTATCATTATCAATTGTCAATTCATAAATGACAATATCTTAACGTCATCCTTTAGGTCCATACTAAGAAGCAATACCAAATTTCAAAAAAAAATAGCAATCTAATCTTTTGATGCTAGAATCAATCCAATGTGGGTGAGAAGGATAAAACTAAAAGACCTGATCCTTGTCTATAAGTCAGAGAGATTTGCAAAAGCACAATAATAGCTTGAAAATGCTTCCAATTTTGTTCAAGAAGACTTAAAAAAAAATCTATCCAAGATCAAGAAAGACAAGGAGAGTTGTTAGCGAGCATTGGACGCAATGAGGCTTTAGAACATCAAGGTGAAATAGGAGAGTTAGTACGACACATGTCATTCAACAGGAGATGATCTCTTCACCGCTGAAGAGGAGAGTAAAATGAGTGCATTTGATGATGAAGATTCAGAATGATCATGGGGTAGATAGATCCTACAACTATTGGGAGGAGGAGAATTATTTTATTTTCTTCTGTCATATGTTGACTAACATACAATGTTGACATTTATGGGTACTTGTATGTTAGTTTTTCCTGATATCTTGCACTGTTTCAAAATATGATATGATAAGGACACGTGGATATGGTAAATCTCAAAAATCCAGGAAAAGGATATATGGGTATTATAAATCTTGAAATTGCAGGATATGGATACATAGAGGACATGGCAATAGCAAACTCATGTGCATGTGAATTAATGTTATTTATTTACAGCATGGACTTTGTAAAGCCATAATGGTTACAAAAACACAAAAAAAATCAGGTAACATAAATTATTTCCAGGTTACATGAACCAATAGTTAACAACGTAATTTCTTCAAGAAACAAATGACAAGTTGCATTAGTACATCTATAAATCAAATAAATTGTGAACATATTTATTTATGCATTAGATTCTTAGCTTCTTACTCTTGGATACGCCATAAATTTAGGATACTCCATAGGAGCATTGGCAAGTATCCGTATTTGAAAATTGTGGATGCTTATCGTATGTAAGCCTCCTTGATCAAAGTATTCATGAGCTCTAGTTCTTGGATATTCTGAAATAGTGAAACTTGGAAAGTTATTTCTTTCGAATTGCTTGTCAATTGACATACATACTTAATATATTAGTAACACATTCATGTTTGGTACTTTTGGTATTTTCAAAACTATGGCATGTATTGCTAAGATGTACATGTTAATGTTTCCATACATATTCCTAATTACTTGGCAATGAATTACATCATATTTCCTATATTAACTTGTAAAATGTGAATTGATGTTTAGTGCTTCATATTTCTTACAGCAAATATTAACCATTTTCTCATGAATCTGATCTGTAATTGGTTATGGTTCAAACCTAACTCAAATCACACCAAACAGTCTCTTCAAATTCATTCCAAAGAAGAAGAAAAGAAGAAAATGAGATGGGAAACAAAAATTAGGATTGACTCGTTCAACTTGGCCAAAAACTAAAAAGGGAATTGACATGCCTTACCTCTTGACTTCTTTCAGTCTCATGCAATGAATTTCTTAAAGTTGAAAGAATCCATGCGTGAGAAGGTACACTTGACCACAGGCCCATTGCGTTTTCTATTTTTATTTTCAGATTACAAGGCATGATTCTGAATGTTTTTCTTGTTCATGTTTGATTTTAAGTATATATGAATAGTTAGCAAAGCCTTGTTGTCTCCTTGATCAAGTAAACACCTTGGTTATCGTACTTAAATTATAATCATAATTCTACATAGTTATATAGCTCTTGTGATCAAATATTTCCTGGAAATGCTAAAACTGATTTTCTCTATAGATGATTCAAGTAAAATATATCACAACTTATTTACAATGTACGGTAGCCCCAAATGTTTCTTCTGTATTTACCAACCCCCACCCCCACCCCCCAAAAAAAAAAAAAAACCCACCCACCCAAACCCACAGGAAAAATAAATAAATAACCCCTGGTTCGGCCGTGGAAGCATTACATAATATTGTAAAATGATGTAAGATCCATTTTCACACAGTTGACGGAAAATGAGATGAGGGGTTGAAAAGAAGGGGAACTTTCAGTCATAGCAACTGGATTCAAGTATCTCCAGTGAAAGTTGTCAGAATGGGAACTGGCAAGTACGCTAATCAATATAAAGAGAAAGAGAAAGATTGGTATCGGGACAAGAAGGCAAGGTTATCAGCAGCCAAAATAGGCAGAAATTCTACATAGTCTAAAGAGAGGATGAGGACAAGCACAGAAGACAATATTTTTAGCCTTGACCCAATTTATCGTCAACATACTTCCATCTGAAACCTAAACATTAAGTTAGTATAACATGAGCTTGGCACATTTAGCTTTGACCCATGTCGTCCCATGGTAAACTGCAATTCTATGCTTAAAGCAGTGAAGCAGTCTTCGTAAAGAACAATCAAAACAATATACAGACGAAATGAATTTTATAGGAAAATAATCTTAATTTAGACCAATGGAAATAACAAATCAGGTGCAGAGAATAAGAACAAAGTTTGAATAATATTTGCATGTTGCCTGCAAGTGACCATGGACCTGAGTGAGAGTATCACCTTAAAAATTATATCAAAGTGTTCATCACAGTTCAGTAGGAAATTCATAAATATCACAAGTCATAAGTTCCTCCTTAAGAACATAGAAAAAGAAGGCTATAAACAACCAGAACGGAGATTATGATAAGCACTCTGAATGCAATTTAGTTCATCAGATAGAGCACTTAAAATTCACATTATGTATAGAGGATAACTTGATACAAGATTGAAACAAACCAGCATCAACTTTGTCTATAACATTCTTGAGCTCAGCCTTTGAGTTTCCATGGTATAGTGTATTGCGACTTGAGAGAACAACAAAGGATTTCTCCATGTTCTTCTGCCACCTAAAGTCTTTGACAGTGCCAGCTTCATCGAGCGAGCATGAGAATGATGGCTCTTGCTCCTACCAACGCAAGTCCAACAAAGAAAGCCTCTTAATCAATATGATATAAAATATGAAATTTACCAATGTGATCATCTTCTTTGTGTATAACAGAATACTAATGTAGCCAACTAATGACATAAGAAAAGTGATGCAAACAGTAGCTTCATAGAGCAAGTTAACATCAGACCATAACAATCTTTTTCAGAATTCCGAAATTTAACTTGGAGAATTAAGAGAAGAATTGGAAAGAAAACAGATTTGTGGCACAAGTGGTACCACAACATAGGTTTAGCACTCATAACCTATATGGACAAAATGTTCATTTAGCTAAATAACTTTTAGCTATAGAAACTATTTTGTCAGGGAAAATAAAATTCCAACCAGGCTAACAATCAGCAGTCATAATTTACTGTCATGAGCCTTGACTTCAGTAGAGTCATTTAAACCAATTACCTTATAAATAAGCCACAAAATGAACCACACATTAGATGAATGTGGATGATACATTATATTTTTTTTAGTGGCTCTGCAGCAATCCTCTTTTTTTTCCTTGAGAGGTGATACAAGTAATGTTTTTTTTCCTTTTTTTCCCACTCAGGGAGGTGTGGTAACAAAACAACACAATAAACACTTCAGTTTGCTTGCATTTCCAGATTAATTTTGTCAAAGAAGAGAGTTTGTGTAGCATGTTAACTATGACAGCAAATTCTGGAATTGTTAATGGTTTGAACAATCAATTGCGACGAATTCAATAAATGATTACATATCGCTTTGATTGCTTGTCTTGGATATCAAAAACTATAATACCAGGCTAGCGAGATGTTCCAAGTAAAGCTAATTAAATAATAAAATCACAAAGACCAACAAAAAAGTCAACAACATAAAAAAGAGACAAGTGAAAACAGCATAGAATAGCTGGTGTCTCTGGGGAAACCAGAACCACAGTTATTAACTAGCATAACAAAGTTAAATATTAACAATTTTTGGCTAAGATTAGCCTCCCTAAAGTTAGTCCTACATAGTACTGAAAAAGTTAACTACAACAACAACAACAACAAATCTTATATCGCAAATATCCAGGGTGGGCAACTTGAATCTCATATTTTTAGCATATTGCCATTCATCCATCACAACATTCTCATTTCAGCTTCTCTCAACAGGAAGAAAAAAAATCGTTCTCATGTCAGCTTCAGCCATTTTCTTGACATCTTGTTTGTTACCCAAGATTCTGACCCATAAAGCATAGTTGGCCGCATGGTCAGATTATAACATTGTCTCTTCAGTTTCATGAGCATTTCTACTATTACATAATCCTATTTTGATTATATGAAAAAACATCATACTCAATCTCACCATTAGGATAAAAGATAAATAGACCCTATGTAGCAAAAATCTTCACTCTTGGTTATTTTTGTGCCATCATCACAACTCTCGTCATTTCGTAGAAGTTACAATAAATTCCATACTTATTTTTCTTGATTTAAATCCTTTAGATAGTAAAGCTTCTCTTCATCTTTCTACTCAAAATGTCTTACCTCATCTCTTTCTAATCCCTATATATTTCCATTTATTGTCTTTGTACATAAATCACTTCCATGGTCGACCAACCACATGTATTTTCAAGGCCGAATCATTCCATTTTTTAGTCATCTCCAGATTACTCCCACATAAAGTTTCAGCAGATAGCCCATAAGCTTGATTCTAAAGTTGGTGCAGTCACTACTGAAAATTAACTCTCACTACACAGTACAATGATGAATTTCGTAACCTGGTTTCCAAGGTTGTTTTCTTCCCATTCATTCTACTCTACAGCTTCAACGCATACCTTCTAACTGAACGTAGTGATTGAGTCAAAAGCCTCGCTACTGTCTTATATTACTCCTTCTTGGCTCAGGGTAATTAAAAAAAACATATTCATTTAATTAATTGATAAAGAACTAAATATACATAGACTGAAGTTTTGTTAGTTAAAAGTTAAAACTACAATTTGGCACCACTTGGGTGTACTTTTAAGGATAGACTGTTTTTCAAATTCTATCTAGATTACAGGGTGGATTGAGCCTCTCTAGATTAGAGAGTTATCATAATTTTAAAAAAAAAAAAAAAAAAAACTTCTAGAACTAAATTGAGATCAGGTGCCAAAAGTGCCTACCTTGTTGAGAAGGGAAAGCACGGAAAAGAAGAAAATCCGCTGACCAACAGCAGCAGCTAACGTCGACTCATCTTTTGAGACCGAGAGAATCGAAACGGCACCAATCTTCACATCCACAATGCTCACTTCCTCAACGCTCAGCCCCTCCCCCTTCTCCTTAATCTCCTTAGCCTTCTCCTTAATCTCATTCGCCTTCTCGATAACATCGTCCGTCTTTGCAACAAAAAACCCTAAAAAGACACAACTAAAACCCTAATTCAGAGTCCAAAATCACAGAGAAAGAGCGAGAGAGACTGAGTGAGGAGTCAGACCTTGGGAGTGGGCTAAGAAGAGGAGACGGTGGAGCTGTGAAATGGCGATGGGCTGAGACGGAGGGCATTGGAGGTCGAAGGCGGAGCCTGAGGGCTTGAGAGGGACGGAGGCGCCGACGCGAACGAAGACGAAGTCGTCGGTGGAATCTCGATCGCCTTCGATCTCTTCATCTACAGGGATCAGAGTCTCTGATTCGCATGCGGCCATGGGATGCCCAAACTGGAGTCTGGTGTTTTGGGCGGGAAGAGAGGGAACAGACGCCCTCCAGAATTAGAGGGGAGGGGGAGCGCAGTGGGAAGTTTTGTGGCGGTGGGGGATGAACGTGTGGGCTGTTGTCGGGGCTGGGCCGGGCTGAGTTGCGCCGACGGTAAAAGGGGCTTTATTAGTTTTTTTTTCTCTCTTTGAGTTTTGGACAAAAATTTTGAAATAATCTTATTTTTAAAAAATTTAAAAATATTCTCCCAAAAATATTTAGCAAAATCGAACTCTGACACATCACGTCGGCCAACGGTCGACTGGCTGCGCTAATGTAGCGTGCCGGGGGTTGGTTGTGGTTTTCAAATATCTCTGAGGATAGCAATTCTGGATAAAAAGTAGGGCGATATTATCTATGGTGTTACCAATATCATAGTTATGGGTAACTGGTTCAAAACTACGATGTTGAGAACACCGCAGTTTTGATGATCAATACAAAATATGGGTTTTACTATTCCTTTAATATAGTTTGAGTTATTGTCCTTTTCTATTGTTAGTCCACTGTTGAACCAACAAAGAATAGTGATATTTGTATTGCACATTGTACCTAATTTAATAAATAAAATCAAAATGTAAGAATACCATCTATTAATCATGACACAAAATCAAATATAGCGTAATAATTAACAGAAAGAGAGGGAGGAATTTAGAGCAAGGGGGCTCGGGGATGGCGGCAATAGGCAGGGGGGAGAGAGCACCAGGGCAGGAGGCTCGGGGTGGCAGCAATTTCTTAGAGTTCATCCTACATTTTCAACACTAATAACATATAATCATTCCTTCACCCATCGCATTCAATATTTCTATCAATTTTCATCAAAAAAATAAGTTTTGAAAGATTTAGGTTGAGGCTCACCTTGATGCGAAATAAGAGATTGTCAACGACGAGATGGGCTTCACGAGAGAGGACATCAAAATCCCTGTTGAGGAGAGAGGGAGAAAGGATGGCGATTTTTTATACTGGAGAAGAGATGAGAGGGGGAGAGAGGGATGTAGGGATGAGGGGGGAGGGAGAGAGAGAGACAGAGAGAGGGGGGGGGGGGGGGGGGGGGATGTTGTGCTGGAGAAGAGGAGGGGATGAGGGTATATTCATAATTTTGAAAAATTGTAAGTTGAGAGATGAGGGGGATAATTTTAAAAAATGTGGGGTGGCTTTAACAAATTGTGTGGTTTGCTTGATCATTTGGGTGCCTCAATCAATTCAATGGGTGCCTTTATCCGCACTCTACTTCTTATCTAATATGCTACAATGATACTTGCCTAATTACTTATATATCATTTGTTTTAAACTTAATTTGCAAAACATATTCTTCTATTATTACGAGCCAAACAGATGTTAGACCATCTCCAAGGGGCCAGAATTATTGGCCCGCTTCAACGAATTAAGGGACATTGGGGAGGTGTTATTCTCCAAAGGGCCAGAGTTCCCCCCAACCCAACCCCAACCCCAACCCAAGTCCTTACAAATATCTCTTAATTTAAGGACTTTAAAAAGTCCCTTAACATGTAGACTCCGCCAATTTTAATTTTAATTTTATTTTTTTAATCTGTTCAAATTCATTTTTCTTTTGTCTCAGCATTCAACAGACAGCTACTCTACTAGTCAAAGGCTAGTACTGTTGGTAATTTTTTTTGATTATCTACAAATCTTCTTTTTCCTTATAAATAAGCCACAACACTTCATCACTCTTATATTTTCAACCCATTTTGAATTTTTACTAAACTATACTTATGTGAGACATTATTTGGTGTAGATGGCATACAATAACATAAATATTTAAATAATGTCTAAAATTTGAATATTTAAATAATGTCTAAAAATTGAATAACATAAATTTGAATTTTAAATATTATTATAAGCATTGAGATATAATTGTTAAATAATATTTAATATTTAAATAAAACGAATTTAAATTAAGTTAATATATAAAGTAATATATAAATTTAATTTAAGTTATATTATTAATAATTAATAGATAAAATATTTAATTAAATTTACTAATTACAAATTTATTAAATAAATGAAAATTTCATTCAAACCATAAAATATTAAAACAAAAGGTGGAGGGGAATTTAATGGAGTACCATTGAATATTAATGGCCCTTAATGGTCTCTTAGCTCATTTAAGGGAGTACATTGGAGACCAATGACCCCTTAGAGCCTGTTTGGTTAAGAGTGGAAGTAAGAAAGCGAGGAATTGAGGAAGTATTAATAATTCCCTTTGGAATTTGGGAATTGGTTAGTAAGTTTTCTAGTGTTTGGATGTTGTTAGGGAGTGTGATTCGAAAAATATTTTGTCTTTTCCGATGTTTGGATGGTAATGTGAAAGTGGAAATGGAAAAGTTGACCACAAAGTTGACTGTAAAATAATATTAAAACAAATTAATTAAGAAAAATAAAAAATAGAATGTAATTAGAATGCAAGTGGTCAAAAAATTAACTGTTTTGTGCTACAATTTATTATAAATGAGATTTACATTACCACAAAATTAACTGTAGCACTCTGAAAGTGAGGAAATGGTTGTGTAAAAGAGAAAAGATAAAAGGAAAAGAGGTTTTTTATTTTCCTTTTCCGGCGTTTGGATAGATAGGGAAGTGAGCAATTATACTTCCCAATTTCCTTACTTCCGCCCACTTCCTTGCAACCAAACAGCCCTAATGATTCTTTATCCCCCCACGCTCTTAAAACAAACGGTCTCTAAGGGAACTCTTAGAGATGCTCTTAGCAATAAAAGACAACAAAATTATCTTTGACATCCCTTCCTCAGCAATATGCGCAAAGAATTAATCATTCAACCAAGTAAACAAATATGAGCAAAGAATTAATCATTCAAACAAAGAATTGAACATCAAAGAATTGATCAGCAACATGCTTATCAGGCACTTGATCCTAACCAATCCCCCTGCATCCCTACCTCTCCTTCTTGATCCTTTGCTTCCACCTCCCTCGTAAACTGGGGCCCTTCGCACTCCAAGTCCAATTGCAGCCCCAGTTGGTCCGCAGACCGCACGTCGCCGCCAACCTCTCCTCCGCCGGTAGCCTCTACATCATCCGCCACCTCAACTCCCGCCGCCTTGCATGGGTCTTTCTGCTACAACCCCATACTGCTATGACAATTTGATTGTGCCTTGAGAAGTCGTCGACCTCAATGTATCACCACGACCACCAAAGACCCTCGCTCCGCCTCTGACCCAGTATCTCACCATTGAGAGAGAGAGAGAGAGAGACAGAGAGAGAGAGACTTTGGCTCTCAAATTCTTCCCACTCAAATTCAGTGCTACAGCTTTCAAATATAAGATCCATGCCACTGAAATTGATTTACACTATTTAAAAATATTAAAAATCAAAATAAAGTATTTTATAGTTTTCTTGTCTATGCGTCAAGTAAGTTCAAAGTGAATAGTCAAAAGTAACATATTATTTAGATTTATGACTTTAGATATACAAATTTTCAATCTATTCATTTGATCATAACTAAGCGTTTAAAAACTATCACACACCAATTTTTATTACGTTTCAAATATTCTACGTCGTTAAACTAACCAACTCACTATTTCAACCATTCATTTTGCGTGTACTTGATGAATAAGCAAAAAATATTCAAAATACTTAAATTTTTGTATTAAGCACTCTCACAAACTTCAATAGAGTTATCTTCAATTTGAACGGCCTAATATTGAATTTGAATAGGAAGGGTTCATCTTCATATCCTTTTCAAAGAACCCAAGTCTCTGTATATGTATTACGCGCGCCCGCTTAAAACCTTTCTCTTTTTTATGGATGTGTACTGGGTGAGGGGAGTCTCAACCACAAGAAAGGATAGGAGTCATTCGTCTATGGCCCCACGATGATCCTTTGACGATCAAGTTAATTATTGGGACTTGATGAGAAGACCTTTGAGAGGACTACAATACAATGGATCTCATGTCTGGCTCACACTTATCTTACCTTATTTATAGGTGAATCGAGGCAATTAGTTATGCCTCCGAGGGTACACAACACATTCTTACCCTCTCATGCAAATTCTTCTATTCTAAGAGGCACTGACTTGAGCATCAGAGGGGAATCACTAGAGCGATCCATTCCCCAACTCACCGTGTTCTATCTTACAAGATCATTTATTAGGACCCCCATAAAAGTTAAGAATGTATCAAGAGAAACCAAATAAAATTAATCAAGTTGAAGTGAGTGTGATAAAAATTTATCCAAATTTATTAGGAAAGTTCTTGATTATCACAATCATTTTTAACATTCATATACCAATTTCTTCCTCCCCTTTGAACACATAATAAAATAGATGAAAGGGTGTCAGCCTTCTTAACCTTGGTTCTCCTCCATTTTTCCTAACTTGTTTCTCTCTAGCTTGAAGCTCGTGAATATTCCTCTCTATCGCTTCTTCTTGTCCTTCTCATTAACCTCCTTGTAAGACACTTTCTTTGTTTCCTCCTGCAAACTGTAGCTAGAATGAACATTAGAGAGCTTGTAAGCAATGTACAAGCAATGTATAGAAAAACATGGTGACTAACTACTTATGAAACAGGAAAAAGAGGAGAAACACAACTAAAATTGACAGAGTGGCAGCAATATCAGTAGCCATTTTGGGGAAAAAATACATGACAGAAGTGGATAGTGTTGTAACTGATAAGAACCTTAGATAAAGAAGAGAGATTGACGATGTCGAGGGGACATGATATGAAATGGAAGAGTGCAAGGAGTGAGCATCAATAAGACTGCTATTGAAAGAAGAGTTTATGATTGAAAAAGTTTTGCAAATCGCGGTATACGGTATCCATGTTTCTACAGGAGTCGCGAAGTACGAAGGGCGCCCGAGGATAGTGTTATACAGGATTACAGTATATAACACCATATATAGCTCAAGTTACACGCAATCATGCTTGACAATTCCTCAATTAGCTCTCCGTTTGATTATTTATATGAATATTATTTTTAATTCTTTCTGCAGGAAGATAATGGAAACCAAACTCAGACAAGCAAGGGGGCGTATCTCTATCACCTTCAAGATGTTGCGCGCCGAGGACACAACCAATGAAAAAACCTCAACTAATAGAGAGAGATACACCAGAGAAGTAATCAAAAGATAAGAATAATTAAACAAGAGAGAAAGCTAAACACAATATTTAACGAGGTTCGGCAATTTGCCTACGTCATCGAGGCAAGAGGGAGAGATCTTATTGATTCAATAATCAATTACAAGTTACAATTCATGGGGGTTGTACCCCTTAATTTATACCCAGAGAGTCTTAGAGTTTTAGGATACCACAATTGAATTCGACTTCAAATCAAAAACAAAGTTCGAATCCCAATAGAAGCAGATCCATCTGTCGGTTGATCGCTCGGTCGACTCACCCTTCTTCGGTCGACCGGTCGGTTGACCGACCCCCGACAGAAAACAGGGCTCATACCAGTCGGTCACCGCTCGGTCGATCGTTCTTTCATCGATCGACCGGGCGGTCGACCGAACTGCTACTGTGCACCAAACTGTGCATGCCGGTCGACCCAAACTGTGCATACTGGTCGACCGGTCTCTGTTATACCTGCATATGGACTGTATTCTCGCTCATTTTTGACTCTGATCTCTACACTATCTCTTCTGATGAGTTAAAAAACTCTTCCATTAAACATTTATATTCTCTCTTGCTATAATTCTCCACCTCGGTGAAGATTTCTCAAATCTAAGCCGAACTTAACACAGTACATGTCGACTCGAAAAGGGGCTGCGTCTATGTGATTGCCTACGTACCCTACCCAAGGGATCAAGCCATCAGTAGTTCATCCAAACGAGCTCCACCGAGCTCAAGCAACTGGAATGATATGGAGCATCTTTTTACAATGTGTAAATTTCACTCCCGAAATCAACTTTGTAAGCATATCAACGGGATTCTCCTTTGTGTGAACCTTTAGTAACTCAATATCACCTTCATCAAGAATCTCCCGAACAAAGTGGAACCTGACGTCAATGTGTTTTGTCCTTGCATGATATACCTATTTCTTTGCCAAATAGATAGCACTCATGCTATTACAGTTGATCTTCAACAGATCCTGATCAATTCCCAAGTCATCGAGTAACCCTTGAAGCCATATTGTCTCTTTCATAGCCTCCGTCAGGGCCATGTATTTGGCCTCTATAGTAGATAATGCAACGGTATACTGTAGAATAGAATGCCAACTCACTGGTGCTTAGGACAATGTAAACACATATCACGTTGTAGACCAGCATTTATCGATGTCTCCTGCATAGTCGGAATCAACATATCCGATACACTCATGTTTACCCATAGAATTCTTCTTGAATACGAAACCAATGTCTATGGTACCCTTGATGTACCGTAGAGCCCACTTTACTGCCTCCCAATGACCCCTACCGAGATCGTGCATGTATCTGCTAATCATTGAGACAACTTGTGACAAATCAGGCCTTGTGCACACCATTGTATACATTAAACTACTAACTGCGCTAACATACGGTACGCGAGTCATGTACTCACGTTCTTCAACAGTAGTAGGAGACATAGTTCGAATAATACAGAGATCGGAGTAAAGCTGCCTTAAGATTTATACCTAAATCTCACGGGTTATACAACACGTGAGTCATGTACTGACAATCATTAGAGACAATCATTGCGTTGAACCATAAGATTCAGGTAAAGCTGCCAGGGCATTGACACAACTTTTAGTTTTGCTTCAAGACTTCAATATCAACTGTAATTGATAAAGTTATGATGCCTTTGATACTTACCTATTTGTCATGATGTTTTTCTCACTTTATTCTGATCCCAAAATAGAAAACAGTTAGCTAAAGAGACGTCACTAATGATCATCGTGACAGAGAATTAAACCTACAAGGTAGGCTGATGACTGCATAAAAGGTAAGTATATTGTTTGATCAATGATTGATGACAGTACACATTTTAATGGTGCATGCTGATTTGCTATGTGAAAAAAATCTCAATACATATAGTGAGTATTTTGGATTGCTAAAATCTACACAAAGAGCTAATAAATAAACAAGGCGAACGGAAAAATAATTTATATTGCTCAAGTAAACAAATACTTTCGGATTGTCAAATGTGTCGTGAAATCTTTTGAAGAACTGTGGGTCTGAATGCTATTAGGGTTTTTCTAGATTTTTAAGATCAGAGGAGTCTACTACTCTCGAGAGAGATGGATTCGGTTCATGTGTGTGAGCCACACACACATACAATAAGAGGGTCAATCCCGTATTGACACGTGGATTAAAACTCTTATAATATGTGTGTGAGGCCCACACACATAGCATATTATAAGAGGATCAATACACGTGTCAACACGTGATTGACCCTCTTATTGTATGTGTGTGTGGCTCACACACATGAACCGAACCCCGAGAGAGATTAATAGAGAGAGAGAGACAGAGAGCCACAGAAAGAGAGAGGGGAGCAGGTTTTTTTTTTTTTTCGTTAGAAAAAACGAGAAAGAACAACTCAAACTCTCTAAAAAATACTTGCACTCTAAACATAAATTTTTTCCCTAAATTTAATTTAATAAACTCTAAGAACTACTGCATTTTTAAATACTCTACAAAATATGAGTTGCATATATCATGATAGTACTTATCATGCAAAACCAATTCCCATTTAGATTTTAAATACTCTCCAAATAGTATGCAGTCGATGTTGGTGATGCGTGGCGCCGGAGACACGACGGAGGAGGAGAGGACATGACCGGCCAGCTCGATCTCAGAAAACCAAGTTTGAGGCTGCCACTGAAAGACCCAAAGATCAAAATTATAGCCCAATTTAAAATTTTAAAAAAAAGGAAATAAAGAAAAATGAAGAGAAATCCGAAATCGTTTCAGATTAGTGTTGCCAAGAAACTCTGTATATAAACAATGCCACGCTTTGATTCCATAGCAAATCGAATCCTGTTATGATCTTAAACCGCAGTCTCAGATCGTCGATGTCACCCCGCAAGCGCTGCAACTACCCCACCAACGACGACGACCGCCAACGTCGCCGGAAGCTGCCGAGGCCCGAACCCTTAGGGTTCCGTCCGGATGTCTCTGGCGAAGGCGCGACGGATTCGCCTTCTTACTCCTACGGCGAGGCCCGTTACTCCGGGCATCGCCGGCGGCCGTCGCGTACGTCGTCGGGGCGCGCTCAGGTGCTCCCCAAACGATTCTCTGATTCCGTACTGATCGATCCTGGGAGCAGAGAGAGACCGAATTCGAAAACCCTAGACCCCGATTTCGGCGTCAGAGGAGGGAGTTCTGGACTTTTGAGGCCTAATTCGATCGCACTGCCATTTTACGAGAGGGAAGAGTCGTCGTCGTCGTCGTCGTCGTCGTCTCGAAGCACGTTAACGAGGGAAGGACATTGTAACGTGGGGCAGCAGTGGCATAATTATAATTCCGAGGTTGGGGAGGAGGGGGGAGAGTTCGTTGTTGGGGATGTAGTTTGGGCTCGGCTGGCGAAGAACTACCCTGTTTGGCCAGCCATTATCGTCGATTCAGTACAGCGAGCGTCAGAAGGATCAGACTCGCTGGGTTTGCGCGTTGCGGGATCGCTCCTCGTGATGTTCTTCGGACGCTTGGGAGCTGAAACGAAGAGAGAGCATGCGTGGGTGAAGCAGGGGATGATCTTTCCCTTTCTGGACAATGTAGACAGGTTTCAGGGGCAAACAGAGTTGCACGGGAGCAGTCCCGGTGACCTCAGGGCGGCAATAGAGGAGGCCTTCTTAGCCGAGCATGGTTTTGCTCCCGAGGAGGCTTCTGGCTCGAATCGCCATGACTGGTTGACGAAGCACGGAGAAGTTAGACATGAAGAGACGAGTCAGCAAGACAAACTCCTCCTCCTCCTCCTCCTCCTCCTCCTCTTGCTGACAAGATCGAGGTTGTTTGCAATGGAATGGAAGGGACATACTCGCCGGAGCAACACGTGGTTATGTGTCCCTGCCGTTCTTGCAAGGGGAAGAAGCACACGCTTAACGAATGGGAGCGGCATACAGGTTGCAGAAGTAAGAAGTGGAAGAGCAGTGTCAAGCTCAAAAGCACCATGACTCCACTGTCTCAGTGGATAGAGCAAAACCGTGGCAGTACCATCTTCACATCTCAGGAAGTAAGAAAAGAGAAGATGCTTGCGGTGTTACAGGAAGTGTATGATTCCCTGAACCCTAAATGGACGACCGAGCGATGCGCAATCTGCAGATGGGTTGAAGATTGGGAGTACAATAAAATCATCATTTGTAACAGATGCCAAATAGCTGTTCACCAAGAATGCTACGGAGCGAGAGGTAAAAGGGATTTCACATCTTGGGTCTGCAGAGCCTGTGAGATACCAGAGCGAGAGCACGAGTGCTGTCTTTGTCCAGTGAAAGGCGGGGCTCTGAAGCCAACGGATGTCGATACACTATGGGTGCATGTGACATGTGCTTGGTTTCAGCCAGTCGTCTATTTTGCGAGCGAGGAAACAATGGAGCCTGCTACTGGCATACTCGGTATCCCCTTGGAGTCTCTTACGAAGATCTGCGTGATATGTAAACAAACACATGGGTCCTGCGCAAAGTGCTACAAGTGTTCTACTTACTATCATGCAATGTGTGCATCAAGAGCAGGATATCGCATGGAGTTGCATTGCAAAGAGAAAAATGGGAGGCAGATAACAAAATGGGTGTCATACTGCGCACACCACAGGACACCAGACCCGGATACTGTCTTAATTGTACGCACACCCCAGGGCGTCTTCACTTCAGAAAAATTGGTGCATAATAATGGAAAGAGTAATGGTTCAAGGCAAATCAGAAAAGGTATTCTGCAGGAAGCCCCCTTACCCACTCACCATTCTGAAACTTCTTCTTCGGCAAGATGCCTGATTTATAAAAAGACAGGAACTAAGAGAAAGAGGGAAGATGCGATTGCGTGCAGAGTTGGAGGGCCTTGCCATCATTCAATTGATACAATTTTAAGATTAAATGCATCTAGCGATGAGAAGGATCCAAAGTCGTTTTCAACAGTCAGGGAGCGCCTTCGCTACCTGCAGTCAACTGAGAAAAGGAGAGTATGTTTCGGTAGATCTGGAATACATGGCTGGGGCCTCTTTGCGCGTAGAAACATTCAGGAAGGAGAAATGGTTATTGAGTATCGCGGTGAGCAGGTCAGAAGCAGTGTTGCAGATATGAGGGAGGCACGGTACAGGGCTGAAGGAAAAGATTGCTATCTATTCAAGATCAGTGAAGAAGTAGTGATTGATGCTACAGATAAAGGAAACATCGCACGTTTGATTAACCACTCTTGTACGCCCAATTGCTATGCAAGGATAATGAGTGTGGGTGACGAGGAGAACCGAATCGTCCTTATTGCCAAGACTAATATTTCTGCTGGCAGTGAGCTAACTTATGACTATTTATTTGATCCTGATGAAAGCGATGATAGCAGAGTCCCCTGTTTCTGCAACTCTCCTAACTGCCGAAAATTTATGAATTAGGCGGTTTGGTGCTTAAGTCCATTTATTATCAACACCGAAAGCTTGATTTGTTCTCTGCTCTCCTCTCAATATTACACAATACTACAGAGTTCCTATAACATAAAGCTTTCTTTCAGAGTTAATTTTATTTGTCACTTGTTTGACCTCTGATTCAAAGCTGATGTAACCCGAGAACATGTATAGACATCCCAAAATGGACGCACTCTTTTGTAAGTTCAATTTTTTGGTGTATGAACTACACTATTTTAATTCAATATTATATCTAACACAGATGAACCTGTATACACTGCATTTGTATCAAACTGACCTTTGGGGGTATCAAATTCTGCAAAAATTCGATTTTAGAATATAAGATGGTACCCAATAATTTCTGTTCAAAAAGTTTTGTTTGCATCATGCCATAACCTCATCTCAACACTTGGAGTACCATAAGGAGCACCAATCTAAACTGGCCAAGCTTGCAGGCAAACCCCCGGGCCAGCTCCATTCTGTCAGGTGCACTCTACATGGTGAGTGCAGGCAGCAGATATATTGTCCAGAACAAGTTATACGCCTAGATCAGTCTCTTCCATTCTCACCTAAATTCTCTCAAACTTCTCCTACTTGTGTTGATTCTGCTAGGATCAAGCTGTGCGTTTAAATACTTTGCCGACTAATTAGTATTTGTAAGTGAACATGACAGGTTCTGTTGAGCATTTATCTGAGTCCATGTTTAGGAATTTACCAAGTTGTGTGCCTATGTTTTGTGCCCAATCGATTTAATTTATATACATCTTATAAAATTTTTGATGTTGACTCGATTTTTTCTGTTCTAGCCCTGGGGCTGAAACAACTCTCTTCCAGGAAGCCGTTGTTGCATTAATCATAACACAAACCCTGGAAAAGTCCATCAATATAGTGAACAAGATATTTTTATCTCATTAACCTAGTGTAATTGAATAGTAGAATAAATGCAAAAATGAGGTAGGGATGGATTTAGTTATAATGCACTATATGTACTGACTGAAAGAATCTTCAGGGAAATCTGGCTGTAAGAACTCGAGAAACCAGGCTGAATCTGTTCATATACATGAGGGCAAGTCACATAACTTTCCAATATAAGCTGGAAAACTTTAGGGGCTGCAAAATATCAGTTGTATAGTCAAATGACGCTACAGGTTGATGAGTACTGAGCTTCATGACAAAAAGTGTTCATTGTGTTTCTCCATATTTTGATGGAAAATGGCCCATATTCTGTATTATATACCACACAACAAGAGCCCAAAGATGATACCAGACATGGTTTATGACAATTTTTTGACTGCGCGCATTTTCCATTATAACTGTAATATTCAAATTTAGCTCAATGTAAACGCTTCCCTTTTATGTATATAGTTGGTTTTAACTTTGCGGGAAAAATATGTACCGAGAAAAATAAAAATAAAAAAGAAACAAAAAGAAGTATATACACTTTCGTGTTGAGCATGACGCAGAACTGAAACCCTATCCTCCTCGCCCAACCATGAATCACCACAGATACGTTGATTATATGCCCTCCTATTCCAGTTATTGATGCTGTCTGCACCATTCTTTCATGTAAGAGTTCTGTCGGTGAATAGTGACCTGCAATTATCAGATTGTCTTGTTTTCAAGAGAAGGTGATGGTCAAAGAAGATCCAATTAAGTTAGAGAAGAAAAGACTTGAAAAAAAAGTAGATCAAAGAGAACAGTATGACGGTCGACAGGTATGTCGACTGCACACAATAGGTGATCAACAGTCCTATCGATTGCACACAACAGAGAAGAAACGCGACTCAGTTTGTCGACAACTAGCGCGCCTGCTGATAGGTGCTCGGGCCTGTTAGTAGCAAGAGGCCCATAGTCGAATTAAGGTTTTCTTTTCGAGCGCATTCATGTCTCCTTTCTGGTGGACTCCAAATAGAGCTCAAAGTCTTTTCATTGAAGGATTTGTTTCTAAAGATTGAAGGGTTTAGAATTGTTTTACATCAAAAATCCGACAGTCAATATCATCTCATAATTCGAATAATGTTTACATTGTAAAACTCTATAAATAAAAGTTGTAACTTAGTGTATTGTAACACAAGAAAAATATAGGAAGCCGGTGAAAAAAGAGATCTAGTGATGGTGCAAAGAGAGAAGAATACTCTTGTAATCTTGAGAGACTCAAGAGGAAGGTGAATGCTCTTTGGAAATCAAGAGTAATGTTAGATTTCTTATTAATAAAAGTCTCTTAAGTTCTCTCTCCGCAGACGTAGGCCGGGTGTAGCCGAACCACGTTAAATCATCGTATATTTTTTCTTTTGTCTTGGTATTACTACTTTACTTTACTAGTTTTCTTTTGCAATTATTACATATTGTCCAATTCCGCAACGTCAATCATGATTTTGAGCGCACAACAATTGGTGTCATAACCGATTGTTGGTTTGGTCTCAACACAAAGATCATATACATAGATATTAAACAACTGATCCCTGGCTCTCCCATAATCTTCAACACTTACATAAATATATCTTTCAAATTAAGTTATTTTTTATTTCTTCTGAATACCCCTGGGGTGCCCTAGACCTTTGTTTTTATTTTTTTTTCCTTTTGATTTTTTTGAAATTGGATACTTACCCGTTAAAAAGTTTGCTTTTTTCCCCGGCAGTTGGTCAAAATATGATCCTAGTTTTATGAATTCCTACAAAAGTACTGAATTTTGAAGTGGGTTAGTTCTTTATTGGCTTTTGTTTTTGGGTGAGCTTCAAATTATGCGTATGCACTTCCATTAAGCAGTTCCCCTGCCCCCCAGCGGTGCACCCGCCTCCGTTTGCACTACCACTGAAACCGTCGTACATGTTGGTGCAGCTCCGCCTCACACGAGAACTCAGGCCTTCATATAATCGATTTCAACCACCGTGGTGGTTGAAGATGGTGCTCCCCTCTGTTGGTGAGCTTGTGACCGGCCTGTGGCGGTTGTGGCCTCCCTTGGCCTGGGACCGGCGCCCCCTTTCGGCTGAGCTCGGGGCGCTTCACTGTGGAGTTTGCTGACAAGTTCTTGTTGAAACACTTCTGCACTTCTGAAGCCTGCTTCTACTCTTCAAAGTTTGCCTTTCCCTCTTCGACTGTTGGTCCCTCGAGCTGAACTCAACCCTCATCGAATAGAGTGAGGACACTTTCTCAGGGCCGCTGCTTGGGACCGCTACGCCACTCCTCCACCTCCAATCGCTCCTCGGCAGTCCTTGCCGTGCCGATTCGTCCCCTGTTTCTGCTGCACTACCATTTTCTTAGAAGTGAGGGGAAAATGGAACGCAGGAAAACTTATTTTTCAATTTTTTTTTGTTTGTTTTGAACTGGAAATGTGAAACGAGAGAACCTCTTTTTATTTTTCGGTTTTCTTTTCACACATTTTTTTTTACACTGCCATTTTTTCATTTTCGGAGTGCTACAGTTAATTTTGTGATCATGTAAATATAACATGTAATAAGATGTAGTCTGACGCATTAAATTTTGATGTCATGTAAATCTCACTTGCAGTCTAATTACAGTTCAAAAACATCATTTAAGAAATGATATTTAATTTAATATTATTTTGTGGTCAATTTTTTCACCTTCACTTTCACAATACTAACCAAATACTGAAAAATAAAATATATTTTTTCACTTATACTTTCACATTACAACCAAACACCGAAAAACTTATTACCACAAATCTTAATTTTCAACTATCTCACTCCCCATTTTCCTCTCACTTCCATGAATCCAAACACACCCCAAATGGAATTCACTACTGTGGGTCTGATCTCGTCCCACCTCCTAGCTCCTGGTTCGGTTCATGTGTGCAAGCCACACAAAAAATATTATAAGATGGTCAATCCAATGTAGACATGTGGATAAGATGTCGGATTTCTGGATTACAAAGCTTTTAAAGTCTTTGAAACCTCTCTTACATATTGGGGCTGTTTGGATTCAAGGAATTGGGGGAAGAGTGAGGAAGTGGGAAGTGTCTTTTCCCATTTCTGCTGTTCATCCAAACACCGAAAAAGGAAAATGAAAAATGTTCTTTTTCTTTTTTCTTTTCTTTTTTACACAACCATTTCCTCACTTTCAGAGTGTTACAGTTAATTTTATGGTCATGTAAATCTTATTTGTAATAAGTTGTAGTACAAAAGAGTTAATTTTTAGCTCATGTAAATTTCACTTGCATTCTAATTACAGTTCATTTTTTATTTTTTCTTAATTATTTTTATTTTAATATTATTTTGCGGTCAATTTTGTGGTCAACTTTTTCACTTTCACTTCCACATTACCATTCAAACACCGGAAAAAGACATAACATTTTTCAAACCACACTTTCCAACAACATCCAAGCACCGAAAAACTTACTAACCAATTCCCAAGTTCCAAAGGGAACTATTACCACTTCCTCACTTCTTCACTTCCTCACTTCCACCCTTAACCAAGCAGGCCCTTTATTTAAGTGTCATCACACGATTGACCCTCTTATATTAATATGTGTGTTGGCTCACACACATGAATCGAACAGCCTAGCTCGTGCTCTGCTTCTTTCTCCAGGCACAGCGAGCGCAATTTGAATAGCGAGGGACCATCAGATACAGGCTCTCGGTTGGCTAAGAGAGCTAAGTTTGTTCACTCGAAGCAGCACCCTCCTGCTCCCAGCCTGCTCACAACGACACACCACTTAGTTCAGTTCAGCTACCTATCCACGACCCTTACGGGGGGCATCAGACGAGCAGATCATGCAGATCTCCATCCCCTGTGGCTTCATTATGGGGGGACTCAGTTGATACAGTAGCAGCTCGCGTTCGAGAGCTTGATCAGAGCTGGGCCCCTGGGCTCATTTGATTCTCTCTCTCTCTGCTATTAGTGTGGCATTTTGTGTTTTGCATTTATTTGTCTTTGAATGTGAAAGTTCTCGGCTGTCTTCACAAAAGAAGTCATATTAAAGATTTCCACGTAATGTACTGCATTGATATTATAATGTTTCATGAATCTCTAGTTCTTTTTTGAGGTCTATTGGTGCGGCAGAAGGGCAACTTATTGAATGGAAAGATTTCTGTTCTTGACTTGCTATTTGTTAAACTTCGACGTAGAAGTTCGGGACGTTGTAGTAACATCGATTTATGGAGCATGCATTGATGCTCGAAAGGAAGATTTCTAGCAAGAAATAAAAGGGGCAAGGAGTTGGGCCGAGGGGGCATGGCTCATTGGTGGGGATTTCATGTTACTAGATTTTACAGTGTCACGTCCTGCTTTTCAAAATACAATATAGCGGGAATCGGTGACGCATATACGCGAGGAGAATACCTCACACTTATACACGTTAAGTCTCAGTAAAAAAAAATTACACACAATACAGTTTTATTCCCAAGTACCAAATATTTACATATACTATGGAGAGACGGTATAAAAGAGAGGTCTTAACATGCTTCGGCCAAACAGACAAGTCCTCTGGTAAAATGAAGAAACTTTAGTATATTATAATAACAAGCAATACTTCGTAACTATATCACAAGTAAAATGTTGGATTTGGGTTACTATCTTAAAAGACTAGTCTTTTAGGTTGAGTTGCTTAAATTTTTATACACTCAAAATCATCCCCATGTATAGCTGATGTGAGAGTATTTGTTCGACTCAAATCCCAACAATAGATAAACCTGTCATTCATATTTTCATAAAATTTAAGTCCTAGATATAGGCTAAGAGCCTGTAAACACAGGCATAGAGGTAAACCTGATCAATCAATTTCTGGAACATTTAGTCAAACCCTTACAAGGCCATTAGTGTTGTATCTTCTTGAATGCTGACAGAGAGTTTCCAAATAAGTAAGGTTAGCGCGACAGAGCTGAGAATGTTTAGGTGTATATATCGTAAAATTAGCAAGGATGTAAAAGGGAAACTGCAGCACCGAGGGCCAAGGATAGCTAAAGATGAGAGAGAGAGAAAAAAATTGATGCTATTTCATACCATATGATTGTCAAAAGGATTTTAAAAATTGTTCCAGATAGTTAAAGTATGGCTGGAGTTGTTTTACCATATACACATTAGTTAAATCTATCACATTACTAATAATTTGTTTAGTGGTGATTGACCAAGAACTTATGTATCCTACCTGAATAGGTAAAAGTTGGCTTGAATTGTTTTTGTCTAAATGCATCAATTGCCTTTTTCTGGGAAGTACTATACTTCTGCTTGATCAAAATTAAAGAAGATAACCCTCTGAAATGTCATAAATATTAAACCTTCAGTTGCAACCCTATTATAGTGAATCATAAATGTGATATTCTACTGTATACTGGTAGCTACATGAATGGGCATCCTGCGAAACTATTTGTTGGGTAGCAAACTTAGTCCATTGCATTTTCATTTTGATGCTTCAGTTTTGAGCAGGTTTAGATTCTAGAGGAAGAGTGTTTCTTGCCATCTTTTCATTCAAGCATCTTCGTTTCTTTGTTTCCTCTGTATAATTGAATTCCCAGTTGAAAATTTCATCTCACTACAGTTTATATAAAGATTGATTGATTTGGAATTTGAACACGAAGGCCGAGTTCATGCAAAAAGGAAGAGAGGAAAAATGTTTGACTTCATGACTAGTTCTAATTAATTCTCTTATCTTTGTTTGCACAGAGAAAGTTAAATTAATGACGACTCTAGAACCTGTGATTTTCTTCTTTTACCGGTTTTTCTAACTCCTTAACTAATCGTTATGCCTTGTTTAGTTTCATGTTTATCGCTCTGTGCAAATTGGTGGCTGCTAAAACAAGGTAATGACCTACATCTTATTTCCAATCCTTGCCAAACAAAATATTTACATTTTCATGAATAATGGCCCCCTGTCAGCATTTGTTTTTGCTGTTCCAGCAAAATGAATAGCTGATGGAATTGTCTTGCATAAAAAGATGACACCACCATATATTTTTACACACCAATTAAGAGTCATTGAAGAATCTGGATATAACCATTGCTGCAGTTTATTTAGAAATCAGATGATGAGATAATGCTTCCACTCGCAACATAGTAATTCTTCAATCACATAGATTCCTGGTGCAAAGTTCACTAATGTTTTTGTGGTACATTCAATCAGTTTCCCTTGAGGCAAATAAAGATTCCTGAATCTTGCGAAACTTGTCAAGCATTCTTTCTCGTGGTGGGAAGCTGTCCTTTATGTCTGGATGGTTTGAGAAATTCTCGATCCAGTTAAAAAGCGAAGGAAACCTCTCCTCTTGTATAATTTTGAGCTCTATAATTTCCTCCAAAGTTCCAGTCATGTTGGCAATGCAGCCAAGGGATATATCAACAAGTCCAATAGTATCGCCACCAAAGAATTTCTTTTTTTCAGCTCTTCCTCTAAGATCTTTAGGTTTTCTGTAGCCAAGGCAATTGCTTCCTCTTGTTTTTCCCCTTTTGAGGCAAAAACTTTCCAAATAGAAGGCAAACACTGCAGAAAATGATGACAATCCTTTTACAATTTAAATAAAATCACTCACTAGACCCCACTTTGACAAATTGAAGACTAAACTATACTTATTCTAAATGATTATTAGTTTTTTGTTCAAAAGCTTATGGGACGAATTTTTCTGATCATCCTCATCACATGATTAGTGCCACTATAGCCATCCTCATCAAAAAATGGGGTTGGCTGTTGATTGGAACTCCATATATAGATGTTTGATTTAACCAATATTTTTTTTTGATTCGCTACTAATTTGACGTCAATCATTTAAGTCGGTATAGCTGTGTTAACAATCCACTCCACTGAAAATCAGTTTCAGTTCATACAACCAAAGAGAAACCTTTCAAAATTCTCCTAGATTTAAAAAAAAACACAATAAGGTGTCTAAATGGGGAAGATGGCTAATATTATAACAGCTTGTTCTAAATTTTTTATTTTTTTTTCATAGTTAGCCTTCAAAATGACTTTGAAATTTGTTACTCCTGCTTCGCAGAGTTATTCACGTCGTTTGAATGTATCATAACAGATGAATATTTTTCCTGATTACTTCAATATACCTTATTCAAGTCGATAACAGAAACTGTATCACTTGCTAATAATGATACAATCTAACCAGAACTCTGTATGCCACACATAGGAGCTTTATTAAGCATTAAAATATCATTAATCCATGATCAGTATTATTAGCAGTGATGCATAGGATGGAGATTACATTACCTTTTCTTCTCCAAATTTGGACCAGACCCGGGCCATGGCCCTTCATAAGGATCCTTTGGCAAAATGGGATTGTTCTTCCACGTCTCATCAATGTATTCAAGGATGACAAAACGATTCAACTATTGGTTTTCCATCATGGACAAGTACCGGGACCTTTCTTGTGGACCGGGTTATACTTCAAGAGCAAAGGACTCTTGTTGAGACATCTTCTCTATGAACTCGTATTCGACATCCTTCATTTTGAGTGCCCATTTGATTCTAAGGACAAATGGGCTAGACCATGTCCCAAGCAGCTTGACCTCTTCTTTTGCCATTGCCTCTCCTGAAAACTGATATGGCAGCGCGTATGTTTATAGTTGGCATATGCTCCAAATTTTAAACAGATGGCTCTTAACACAGCCAAATGGAAGAAGAGGGTACATGTGCCAAACCACAAAATCTGGAATAAAGACATTTTGATGTTTTCTGCTGTTTCTATCTTCTTATCCTTTTCAAACCATTATATTGATCTGTCCAAAATATTAAAAGTTCCAGCCCTTTGCATTCATCGCCGCTTGTTGGTTATCTCAGCCTGTAATGTAATCCATCCGGCCACATAATTTTTTTCATCTAACTCGCTTACTTGTATGTAACCTTGTACATATCCAAGTAGGAATCAGGAAAATAAACTATTTTGTGCCAGATATTATTTATTCTTCGAGAAAATCCGCGCACATCCGATCATATCATATGCCGTCCCCCACATGTCAGAAATGGTGACCACGCACACTCACACACAATTGATCTGTATCTCAAATGTTGTGATTGGAAGGGTTAGCTGAAACGTTTTTGTATCCTATATTTCAATGTAGTGTGATCTGGAGGTGGTCTTTTTTGTTTTTGTGGTGTGTGACATGTGCCTGACACCAATAAGAGACCTCGACATAGTGTTGCCTATGGCTTTCTCCCCCTTTAATGTATACTTGGACCAATAAGATAAACTCCATAGGATTACTCATGGAATTTTGTAGTTATTTGCTTCCTCTTCACCAAATCATTTGTAGCTTTCATCCAATAATGTTTATTCAAATTCTTTTCTTCAGCTGTAAGTTAGTGACATCTGATTGTATCATCTGGTATCAGTTAGGTTGATTCTAACGTATTCTATGTATGATTGACGCGGAGCGGGGAAGCGAACGATGCCGACTAGATCTCGTTCTAACACAACGAACCCTGCAGGGAACATTCAGATAGGAACGTACTCGAAATCCACAAGCACAACACTCGAGTCTACGAGTAATTTACTTGAATCCACGAGCAAAGATAGGAAACTCGAATCCACGAGCAATAAGAGAGATAAACTCAATTTTAATTGAATAATGTTTGATAAAAGATGATACAAAATAAAGAATACAAGAGTCTTTTTATAGGCTTACAAAAAGAGTACTACAACTAGTACGAAATTATAACTTATTTCTAAAAGAAAAAAATTAAAAGAGTCTTAATCTATTTAGGTAATCTAAATTCAAAATAATGAAACAAAAAATCAATAAGAGTCCAAATCAGACCAAAAAAACAAATCTAAACTAAATCAGAAAACAAACAGAAGTTGTCGATCGACCGCTAGCTCTGCTCAACATTGTCGGTCGACCGGACGGTCAATCGGATTTGAGACTGGGATCTC